>VBVR01006328.1:0-10476 GCA_011638315.1 Tetramorium parvispinum | reverse complement strand
ATATATATATATATATATATATAAAAATCTATATTAATATCTTCTTAAAGTCGTATTAAATATTGCAATGCTCCTATATATTTTCTAACATATAAACGCATTATATAATAGAGCTGTCCTTGTACTTTTAGCGATATATAAAATTTCGCGTTATAAAAGTAGAAAAGGAAAAATGAAAAATCAATATCCTTTGTACTGTATAACTCTATCCAAAAAAAACTTTCCATACATATGGATCATTTCAATCAATACATATTATACTTTCAACTGAATTAAAATCTTCCCTGCAATAAGTCTCGTCGGTTAATATAGAATATATTAACTTTCTTAAAGCGAAGAAATTATATTCAATCAAAATTCATCCATCTTTCAATTATCAATTAAATTGTTTAACATATCTCCAAATTAAAAAATTCTAGTATATTTTTGCGCATCAATAATTCAGCATTTGTTGATTCTTCGGAAAGAATTATAAAATCGTTACGCCTTTTTATTACCAGAAGCTAAGTGGGGTTTTAAAGAAATGGCACCTTGTTTAAATACACCACTGATACTCAACGAACGTGAACGTAAGCTTGTCAGGCTATTTGTAGAACTACAACTGCTTAGACTAGTACTAGGTGTGAGATCAAAGATCGTTTGTACAGTAGGTCTTGCGGATGTGTAATCCGATGGGATGGATTCTGTAACGAAAAAAAAAAATTAATTAACAAATGTTCTACTTTTTGGAAGTGTCGTTTACCAAGTTTTATAACTTGGAGTTACATAATGATTTGTACATTTACCTATTAAAGGTGTCTCATCGTACAAGGAGCCTTGTCTTTTATTACTGATAAAAGAATTTCTCGTACTTTCAATGCTAGATACCCTTTGAACAACTTCGACAGCATGTTTCCACCTCGAATGATCGTTAATGTGCGCGGATAAGAACCTCGACCATTTTTGAGCTTCTTCCTTTGATTCAAATTTAATCGACAACAGTTTGTCCATACCATTGCTAGAATTATTTATTAGAAATTCTTTGCTGGAAGTTTTGGACAGGTGTATCATTGTTCTCTACAAACAGATGGAAAAGTTATTTAAATAAAATAAATTGGGCAATTATGTTAGAGCAGCTGCATTCTAAGTATATGAAGGTGCTAACTTTGTTAATAGGTATCATGTGTTCCGGATTTTGACCTTCTTCCGCATGCTTCTTCGATTCCCATATTTTTATACAAAATCCTTGCAGACGTGCCCAATGATCCTGACCATTTGCTTTTACATTGCCCATGCACATTTCCTTATTAATGCATTCTGGCTGTATCGCTAATCGACAGCAAAAGTGACCGAAAAGCGGTAAGGAGTGATATTTATTTTCTGAAGAAAAAAAATCAACATAAGTATACATATATTTCTCGAGATAATACACCAAATTTCTCGCTCAACTTACCAATGCTATTAATAACAAGGTCATGTGTATGAGTGTTATCGTCCGTATCGTCTAAGGTCAGTTTTGCACGAGCTACCAAATCGAAGTGTGGTCCACTGAAAAAAAGAAATATTGAAAAAAACGGTTGTGGGTGGAGACTCGGTTAATTTACATGTTTATGGAAGAAGATACTCACGATTTAGCAGAGCCGAATTCATCACGAAGCGAAGCGGCGAGCTTCTTGCCGACAGTTTTCGAAATTGACGAGTGAATCGTTTTTTTAATTCTTCTCGGTGTACTGGCGATACTTAAATCTTCTTGCAAAACGTGGCTATAGATTTCTAAGACTAACTCAAATTCGGCTGGCACATTATTACTGAAAACAAATACGAAAATTACAGGATCATTATTATATTCTTTGTAGGTGATTACGAATACTTTAACTTGTTTTTGCTTTAAATTTTAGCCTTGCTTTAAAGTTTAGCATGAAAGCTATATTAATCATTGAAACTTACAATATCAAGACATCGGGAAAACTGAGATCTGTTTGAGCTCTATCAATGGGGCACAGCAAGGAAGTATCGTGGATTTCTGTGCCCAATCGTGCCAAGCAGAATACGGCGAAACGACGGTGATCGCCGCGATTCTTAAAGTGGTCGGAGTCTCTCCACATTAATGGTATCCTAAGATCCGAAATCGACAATTTGCCTGTACTTCCGGAAATGCTGAAATGCAACATGCAATTATTGTTAGAACAAACGATATACGTTTAAATTTCTCTTCTCGTTATTTCTACAAGCATATAAACGAACCATGGTTGTTTAGTAGATTCGCGGCGGCGAGTTTGTAATTCCGCCATGTAAACCGACATCCTTTCGTTGGACGTAAGCAATGCTTTGGCGGCTTCCAAGCTCTGTGCGCGATGCTTCGCGGCTGCCAGAAGTCTTGCCGAACCTTCTCTCATTTTGATTTCCACCTCGATTTTTTGCTCGAGGTCATGTTCCTGCAACATGCATAATTCAAGCTTTTTAGCAATCGATTCGCGCATCGTTGACCGCAGAAATCTCGTCAGACTAATCATCGAATTTTAAACAAGGCTATTCAAAGATCTGCATACAATTGTAGGAAGCGTAATCTTGCACCCGGGTTCTGAATGTACAAGCGTAAACAGAAAAAAGAAAGAGCGGCTGATAGTTATGATCGAAGAAAAATCGAAGTGTCAGCGATAAAACGACTGGCTGGCCAGCACGTGGCCCCATCACGCGTTCATGGCATCGGGTTACATACCTAACGAAACGTCTTACACATTTTGCGGACGAATCGTTTTACTCATTTTACGAGTCTTCCTGAGATATCCATAGACCGACTTAAGTAAAACGTATAATTTTAAAATGTGTGCTCTGTGATTCCGAGCATATTTTGAACATATTTCAGAATCGTAAAGCTTTCAAATTGTACGATTTGTAAGTAATAAATATTATTATATACATATATATATATATATTTATTTATATTTATAAAGTATATAAACAGCAACCTGGGAGAACGTGCTCTTCTCACTCCGTTTTTGAGATTTCGACATGTAAAAAGCGCAGTTTCGTCGTTTACGTAGCCGGTCGCGCACGATACGTGGGCCAGGTGAATGGAAATTCCACTTCCAAGGCAAGAAACAAACTTCGCGAAAGCGTAAATAAATCGGCGCGGCTCTCGCGACGCTGGTAGCAGAACGCAGAAACGGACTGAAATAACGACTCTTCGGGGAAGTGGGCGAATGCACGAGGGGATGACGTTCACCTCGACAAATTGGCTCGCTTGTGCTCCTCCTTCCTACCCTCGGGAAACCACGCTACTAACATCACGGAATATCGATCCGTGCTCGCCGTTTTATAGCCGGCTTGCACGAGATCACATTTGCCCCTACGAAACGCGCTCGAAAGAATCGTGCATCCATCCAAATTAATTTCTTCAATTTTTCCTTTCTCTTACATATTTAAATATAAATATTCTCTTATGCATTAATATACATCTCTTACATAAAATACATCTCCTTATATATTATGTAAGATAAATGAAATATCAAAGTTTCCTCTTTTGCGATTTTTCTGCTCTCTCTCCTCGCTCTTAGCACACGTCCGTTAATTTTCCGCGATGCCCGAATGCAGCGTATGATCCGAAAATAACGCACGCATCAGTAAAATCAATAATGAAGAGATGATTCATTGCGCGTATCGAGCGATTTCGTATTCCGTTAACGTTACCGTGACACATCATTACGCCCGGCACGGTCCGCGCGACGCGGTCTACCAGGAATACACTCCACCGTATATTCCGCCGTCGGTTTCCAACCGGAATTTTGCAACGGCGCAAGAGTAACCGCGGCTACATTTAATCCCTGACCTCTGTCACCAGTGCTGTAACGAGTCTTGATGAAACTCGTTGAAGTCGTGCGACAGATGAGTTCACGTAAATACGTTGTAACACAATTCGCGCGACTTATTCCTACGTGTATGCGTGCGGCGTATTATCCTCTCTCGACTTTTTCTCGCAAAATTTTTCCCTCGGACACGCGCCAGAATACACCTTATGCGTTATCGGCGTTAACAAAGCTTCATCAGCGCGAGACATTTCTCCTCTCGTCCTGCTTTGTAATCTCATCTCGGCTTCCTTCGATCCCCTTCGCTTCATTGTCCCTCATGTCCCTACGTGTTTCCCTCTCAATATCGCTTTCTCCCGCATCGCCGGCACTTTCCCGCCGGCTTGTCTGCCGAAAATAGTCGCCAGAAATCCAATACCCCGTGTGTGCAGTTGTGCCTGTAATGGTCACCGCACGCGACGCGCGTTCATCTTCCTTTCACGCGTGAATCTCCCGAAGGCGCAACTTCATAGCCGATGTGCCCACAACGAGTCGTAAAATCCAACGGGTATTAAGTCGCTGTGTCGAAATGAAATGATATGAGAGAGGAGAGAGAGAGACATATAGATAATAAACGTGAATAATAAATATTTGATACAGCACAGAGTTCTCGCCGAGAGACTTCATCGATTCGCCGTGAATCGCTGGCAAATAAATACCCGGGATGCTATTCTCGAGTGAGATTTCAAATCCGTTTTAACATTTTGGCCATACGTATGTCCGACGTGACATCCACATGCGACATCTAAAAATACGAACAACCAACGCGGGGAAACGTTGGCAACCACTCACGTACAATAACACAACTCCCCTTCGCACAACGTTGACGTGAATTAAATCTTCAAGAGTGACTTTGACCAAGCACCGATCAACGTATGTCCATTTCTACCAGTGCAGATTAACTTTAATCTCGGTTTAACTTACTATTCATCTTTTTCTAATTCTTAGGACTAAAAAAAGATAGAAAGTAAGTTAAACCAAAATTAAAGTTAATCTGCATTGGTAGAAATGAACATTAATCGGCGACCGATTTAACCGGAAGAATTACTGTATAATTCGCTGTACCTAATCTAATCTTTTTTCTCGTGTACAGCAAAAAAAAAATTAATTTCAATCTTATCTATCCTTTACGAGATACTTGGTTCTAGTTCTTGATAAGTTGACTGTTTAATTATATAATTCTAATTCTTGATAACTGTTTAATTATATTAATTAATAATTGCAATAGTCGAAGTCATCCTTAGTGATCACCTATAAAATAAAATAAACATAATTCAAAAACAAAAGGTGCGTTCTGTCGCATTTTCAGAAACACTTTCGAGTGAAATGACCAACAATTTTCAGAATTACCGAACGCAATCACGCAGTCCTACCTTCGAATTACGTGCGATCTGTCGAACATAATATAAATCCAAGTCTTGGAAGACGTCATTCTTCCCCGGTAAAGTCGGAGTCCTCGATCGCACTTGGATGTCCTCGGTGTTTACAACGTTGTATTCGACGTTGAGCCGGTCTCTCGATTTGTTCGCATTCCTCGGATTCAATATCGCCAAATGCGGAAAACAAGAGTTCATTTTTTCCTCTTCTTTTTTTTTCAGTACGTTGCTACTCGTCGTTCGAGCTGCGTGTCGACCTTCTGATTAAGTACTTCGAGACTATTTGAATCCCAATAACTTGCGAACGAGATCGATGCCGAAGGCGCATTGTCGCACATCCAGTATCATGCTGCCGCCTCTACCAGAGATAACTTTATGCTCACAGGTAACGAACAATTGTACACGAATCAGTCTTGCGATTGGCTGGTTTGTACCTTGCTGGTTTACACCTTGACCCGAGGTCTTAAACAAACACAAAAGGACAAAGAAGGTCGTCTTTCGCTTTTTCCTTCAAAAGATTCGAGTCGAGGTAGAGGAAGGGGACTCGCCTCTCCTCCGAAACTCCGCTTCTACTGTTCGGTGAGTATCCAAGCGTTCCTTAAACCTTGACCCTTAAATTTTGAGTAAAACGACGAAAAATTTTTCGTTGTCACATTGTCCAAGGGCCTTCTGCCAGCTCGAGCTTTTCTCTCTCCTCAAACGCGAATGCAGAACGTGTACGAACGTGATCGCGTACACTTAGATCCGATCGTCTTATGCTTCGCCGTTAGCTACAAAATAAGCCGTGACGGCACTGCGCCTCCGCACGGTACGACAAACAAGAGACACCGTTCTTGCCTCTCAACTCGCTCGCCTTCGCCGCCAAATTTGCTCTTTCGCGGTTCCGGTGATGGTCTACGCCCAATCACACGTCGTGATTCATCATTATCAAATGAAACAAAATTGCGACGTCTTCCTCTTCCTACCTCTCCTGTGGTTTCGCGGGTCGTCGTTGATCTTCCGAACAATAAGGATTACTGCCACGTGGGATCCAGAATTAAAGTGCAAAAAAGACGACAATCATCGGGACGCTGAGATTTAGACGAAACCGGTCGCCGCACGACTAGATCGGACTAGAGAAACAGAAAGCGTGCGCGCACACGTAATTAATCGAACGAAAATAATCTACGAGAAACGTCGCGGAGGGAAAGAGAGCCCAGAGGGCGAGAAAGAAGCGAGAGGCACCGTCTCCGAGAACAGCCGACTAATACTGAATGACGCTCGACCATTCGACACTGGGTAAGCATCAACAGAACGCACCAGCGCTACGCACCAACGCACCACACGCGGCAAATCTCGCTGGGCGGCGGAGGGACGAGGAGGGACGAGAGAAGGGAGGTGGGGGACCGCCGGCGTTACTGACAATAGATTGAATGAGCGAGCGGGGCGAGTACCGAAGAGGGAGGCTCGCCGCTCGCCCACGCCGCCGGAGAGCATCCGCTGACTTTTACGTTTTGTCGCGCGCGCTGTGGCTATTATCGCGTAATTATCTACACGAATTAGCAGCCGTTGCTCGCAGAAGCCTCGCAGATGCATCAAACGGCGCCCTCGTGCCCTCGTCTCATCTCCGCCGCCCGCCGAAATCGCCGTCTTACCGCCGTCCGTTCCCTCGCCGTATCAATAATTGCGGGCTATTATTATTTTCGTAATGTAATTACGCGTTTATCAAGTATCCTGAGGCCGAGATTTTTCGAAGCACTGGAAACCAGAATGATTTAATTCCGAGCTGATATTTAAATTACACAGCATTCAACATCTATGCGACAAGTATAGCAAGTATGTTATATAATTATTTGCAATTTAAATACAATATAATAATACGAAAATCTCATAATTAGTAATATAATAATTATGGAGATCTCATAATTATTATATAAAATAAAATTATACGCATATAGTTCTGTAAAAACCTTCCAAACCCAGTTTATGGTGTTGGATACAAACCTTCACTGGTATTAGATATAAATTCAAGATAATAATATTAGATAAAATTCAAGATGATATATCCAAATGAAATGCAGCTTCCTTGCTGTTCTCATACATAATTCAACTTCCATGATATTTCAATATAAAGAACATTTTTCAGAAAACAGGTAACAGGCATCACAATTACTTTTATCTTTGTCCAAGTAAATTTTATAGACGAAATTAACATTATGTAATTACAATTTTTTATTTATTTTGTATCTTTTTCAAATACGGAACATTTCATAAATCCGTCAAGCATAACCTGTTTATTTAAATATATGCTACGTGTCGACGAGCTGGCGAGTCTCACGAGATCCAAGTTGCTCGACCTGCGACTCCACCGAGTTAGAAAAACCTCCACGACGCACGAGGCGGAGTGGCCTTTAAATGCGAGTCAACGGACGCTCCGGTCGCGGGATCGCGAGCGAGCCGCCGATTCGAACTCACCGCGTGACTTCTGGCATATCTGAGGCTCTCCCGCCTGCGGACCCTCGTCTGGTAGTCGTTGAGGCAGCACAAATAATTGTTCTCCTTGTAGCAAAGATCGTTCAACGATCTGCGCGACGTTTGAACGCTCTTCCTTCGCGGCGCCATTTTGTCATTCGAATTTCTTCGCGGCGTGAGAACGGGTTGCGGATACCGCGGCCGTGGTGCCATCTGCGAGTCGGCGGCGTTTTCATGGAAATTCGCGAACCAGCCTGGATTTCTCTGGAATGCGTTTTCTTCTCCGGGATATTGTAGAAACCGGGAGAATTTTTCGTTGCGCAAACGCGCGACTCGTGCCTTCACGTCGCGCCCTTTCACAGAACGTTACGAAATATTAGAGTTATTAAAGTTCGGGTCACGTAGCGTTGGAAATCAGCTCGAAGGGAATGACAAGAAGCAACAGGTGCTGCGCACAAATGCATACGTGCATATACATGTGCACACACGCCTTTTATACATTTATATACATATACATATATGTATACACATGAAACATGAAACAAACATTAGAGATGACCTCAATCGTTGAGACTTTTGAAATGACCAACTGAAATCCGATTAACTTAGCTGACCAAATAACGCCTGTATTATTTTGTTAACATTTAGATTGAATTTTATTTGAATCAACTTTTTCATGAAAAACAACGATGGATAGAAAAATTGAGTTAAGGATCACAAAAATTATAGATAGAAATTTTGCTTTAAATAATTCCGATGAATTAATCACCAGATAAGTCAATCGGAGTTTAGTCACTTCGTCTTGCAGCTGAAAGAAAAGTAAATTTGCCCAAAAGAATAGAATTCTTAAAAACGTGTATTTAAATAATACAATGTATCGTAATATATTAATTACTTGATTATTTCAATTTGCCAGATTATGGTGCTATTAAAGTTCGAGATAATTCGGAGTAGCCATACGCGACATCGCTAAAACTAGGACAGTTTCGATAAATTGATAGTATATTTCATAAGCAAGATAGAATAGCTACAATATCATACACAATAATGGAAAATATTAAATTTAGCCAGAAATATAGATGCACTAACGAGCCCTTCATTTCTTCTCCTTGTCTTTCTCCTTCTCTTTGTCTTTGTTTTGTTGTAACGATCCGACCGCTTGGCGTACGGCTTCAGAATGCGGATCTACGCCCGGCAGATTCTCCAGGACCGACTGCAGAAAAGCAGGATCAGACATGACGGCTGCGTAATCCTCCTCCACATCCATCGCTTCTTCCTTTTGGGATTCCAGTTCCTCTACATAACGGTAAGACAGATAAGGATCATTAGGCAAAACAATTATTATAAACTCGTATTCATGTATCAACATTTATCCAGAAATATGATGTATTAAAGAGATATTTCAGTATGTAAACCAACCACAGCTGTCGAGCAAGAAATCTGAGTTTGAGTCCTGAATTTGGATTAACAATAAGTTTAAAAAAAAAGACTTCTTTAAAATAAAGCTTGGATAAGAGGCTTACAGCCCCTATCTATAAAAATTGCAAATAATGCAAATATAATAAATAAAAATAACAAAAGTAATAGAATTAATTTTGAAAATTTATGCTGTGATGTAATGAAACAATTATATATTTATATAAATTAAGTCATCTGAAGACTTACGCTGATCCTGCATAGACATCTGCATAGCGAAAGCGATTTGTTCCTCTTCTGTCATGTTAGTAAAGTCTGGCACATTGCCTCTGCTTGGAGCAGTGGTATCACTAGCGGCAGTCGAGTCGTCCGCACCCTCAAGGGACATGGCGAGGGCACGTTTCAGCATAGCTTCCTCGTTAGGAGCTTCCTTTATAGTCTCCGGCTGCTTATTCGCGGCAGTCTCGTTCGCCTGTGCACGACGGGCCTCGTCTTCCTGACGTTGTCGTTGCTCCTCCATAGAAACGCGTAGAGCCTGATAAAAGTCACAGCGTTACAAAATTGTCAAAATTAATTTTGAGAGCAGAGGGACAGTCTCAACGAAACGTCTCGGATACTGACCAGCGCGAGCTCGGGATCTTCATTTGGATCGACGCCGAACTCAAAAGCAGCGCCACTCATGCCAGCCGCTCCCATGCCGTCCTCGCCCTGAATTATGGGAGAGGAGATCAGGGCGTCTGACAAATGCGGACCTGGCGGCACGGTGACGAGATGGCTTCCGGTGCCGTCTTTGCCGTTCAGCGCATTGACGAAGGCAGTCAGTACTTCGTTATTGATGCTCTCTTCGCCGAAGCTTATAACGTCGACGTTTACCTTCTCCTTCTTCAGACGCTTCGCCAGCTTAACCAATTCCTTTTCGTCGATGTCTATTGGACTCCCGATAAATGCAACGATACGCATCTTGTGATTTTTCCCTTGACGATGTTTCAATGCTAACTGCAAGTTATCCAATATGTGGATTAGCAATCTAAGGATGCACTAAGGTGCATCTTGATAAATGTTATAGCAAATTCGATCGCCTGCACTAGTGTGGACTGAGTGTAAATTTTCCCAGTGCAATGTGTTCGATTGGTGACCTTTGTTCGGTGCACTGCACTCGTCACATTTGATTACAATGCACTAATCTAATGCACATCTTATGTTGTATTCGATGAGTGTCACACTACTCTAGTGTAATATTGTTTAACCACTTTATGATTTTAAATGAAATATTAGAACAGTAGTGATGAGGAGGAAATAAATTTTATTACAAATTTAATTTAAAAAAAAGAAAGAAAATCTAAAATTAAAATTTTTTTAAATATCATAAATGACCCGGTAAACACAAAATAACAATAATGTAACGTCAA
>VBVR01006327.1:0-10480 GCA_011638315.1 Tetramorium parvispinum | reverse complement strand
AATTTAATTTTGTTAAAGTTGTATTTGTATGTACAATCAATAATGCGAAATTTTTTGTTATGCAATTTTTTCTAATTTTGTTAATATTTCTATACAAGTAATATGTAGGCCATATATATATATATATATAAAATATTAAATTATACTTTATTTAAAGGGGTGACCGCGACATCAAGTCCGTTAAACTGTTACTTTCATTCGCGAACATCTCGTCTTATCAAAAATCTTACGTCCCCCCGCAATCTTGTACTCTCTCCAATTATTTTCTTGTCCCCCTAGTCCTGGCGGACTATCGCTTGTACTATAGTCAAGACTTGGCGATCTTGCATTTCCACAGTGCTCTCGGTAACTCGGGCACACTAGAAGACACAGTCAACATTTGCCGGTCACCTAGTGCACATTGCGAATCGCAGGTGCATACTTCATTTTTCAAGATAGTATAGGAAAGTAGTGTCATAAAGGTGAAACTGATACACAACTTCCACTTTTTGAATTCTCTTGGTGCCCTTTGTGTAAAACTGCTGACAGTTTGATTTTCGCAAAACTGCGCGAAACGCTGAGGAACATTGAATGCTTCAATTTTTCATCAAACAAAAGGTAACTAATTGCAAAATTGATAAATTATATATTTTTTAACGAAAACTTTAAATATATATTTTTTACAATTTGTTAAAAAATATATTACAAATTTTTTAAAGCAAGCAAAGAAAGTAAACAATTTTAAATATATTCAAGCTATATAAATAAAGAATATCTTTTGCTATATTTAATTACTACTATTAATATTTAAGTAAACTTTTTATTCATTTACCGTGGAGGTTTAATTGCAAAGAGTTTAGAAATACACGTTAAATATATTAGTAGCATTTTGTTATAAAAAAGAAGAGAATTTAAAGCAGAATGAATTAGAAATTAAGAAACACATATATTACAATGTATGTACATATATAAAATATACCGTGTATTTTATAATAATTTAGATGAAATAAATAAGAATTTAACAGTTTGTGCTCTCATCATAGATTACTAGAAGATTTGGACGAAAGGTACAACTTTCCATCTTGCTAGCTGGCTTTCACCAGTCAGCAGCCATCGTTGAATTTATCTAACTCACTATGACTTGATGATCCTTGCATTTTCATAAGTTACATAAATGTAAAACATAGCAGAAAGAAATAAATGAAAATTTAAACAAAAAACCGATCGTAAATTCGGATTTTCGAAATACAGATGTAAACATTTAATTTTATTAATCACGTATGTTTCAAGTCTTTAATCCGTTAGTCAAATATTAAACATCATTACTAGAGAAACACTGTTAATAATAATAAATGAGTATTACCAACCATATAAAGTTCATTTTTAATCTTAATTCTTGTCAGATTCCAGAATAGAATTTTATCTAATTTGTATATTATGTTTTTCTTATATATTTCCATATTATATTATAGATAATTTTACAAATATTTCACATCTTACATGGTACAGAAAATTATAAATAGAATTCGGTTCTACATTCTTACTTCAAATTATTTAGATGTAGATCTAAAGTTCTAAAGATCAATGGTAACAAGTTGCTGATTAAGGAAAAGGAAACGATTAAGGAAAATGTTTGTAAAATTATATGTAATAATGCATTAACATATATCGAATATTATTACGTTCCATATGTGCATTATTACATATAATTTTACAAATATTTTCCGTTTTACATGAGATACATAAAATTAAAAATAGAATCCTGTTACAATTTCTTACTGATTACGGCTCTGAAGAAAGATCAATCGTTACTGTAACAGGTCGCCGATTAATAATATTCTTCTGGCTATTCTCATATCATAATCATATATGCTAATGATATGCTCTAATATACATAAACTTGCAATATCTACCAGAAGTAGAGCAGAAAATGAGTTCAGATATTTTACAATTACGTCACATTGGAAAACAATTAATTTACATCTGCGTCGCATTGGAAAATAACACAGGCACACAAAAAAAAAAGTGGGTTGGCCTGTATACTAGACTAGTGTATTCCTATGTATTTTGACTCGCTGAATCCAAATCCGAGGTCAGAATTGGTAGTTTAGCTCCTTGTTCCGAGCAAACCTAAAAAAAAAAGGTCAAAATTTACGGAATTGGTAGTTTAGCTCCTTGTTCCGAGCAAACTAAAAAAAAGGTCAAAATTTACGGAATTTTGACCTTTCTTTTAGGTTTGCTCGGAACAAGGAGCTAAACTACCAATTCTGACCTCGGATTTGGATTCAGCGGGTCAAAATACATAGGAATACACTAGTCTAGTATACAGGCCAAACCACTTTTTTTTTTGTGTGCCTGTGTAATTATATATTTCATTTTTTCTACAGTGTTGCTTTTTTATATTTAACAATTGCAATAATTTCATTTTTATTACTAATTAATCATATAATTTAATCATGATTTCGACAAGGTGTTATACTTATTATGAAATAAAGATTGATAATAAAAATAATCGATATAATTTACAATGTTTTTCAGCAATACTAGACTCATAAAATGATGAATCTCTCGCTGAAGGAAGGCATATATGTAATGTATGATTTTTTGCTGGTTATCGGCATGGCAATAATTTATTTCACCGAGACCATAGTATTAACGCTAGTTCCTCACCGATATCGAGCAAAATCAATCAAGGGTGAAATTGCTTTGGTTACGGGTGGTGCTAGCGGAATCGGCAGGCTAATCGCAATCAAATTCGCTAAACTCGGTGCAAACATAGTCATTTGGGATATTAACAAAAAGGGTGAGAGATTGCGTAATACTCTAAGTGAATAATCATTTTTTTCTTTAAATAAAATATTAGACGCATATACATATATTTATACATATGTTTAAATCTACGTCTAAAAGAGAAAATTAACTTATTAATGTTTGATTTTCACGTGTAAAATGTATGATAATTATTATGTTAAATCTGAAACAAAATTAACAAAAATTTTATTTATAATAAAATGTCATCCTTTTTTCTTGATATTCTTTTATTATTTGATTCTTCTAAAGTTCTTATTAATGGTAAATACAGGTCTAGCAGAAGTTGCAGAGGAGATTAGAAAACTTGGTGGAAAATGTTGGACATATTATTGCGATATAGCTGACAAAGAGGCAGTGTATCAGACAGCGAAAGCGGTACAGGTTGAAATCGGAAATGTAAGTAAAATATTGATTAAATTATAAAAATTCCATATCACAATTATAGGATTTATTATAGGATTTATCAAAAATGTGGAAACCCCGAAATAACTTTTGTAACGATGAAAATATCAAAGAAACGATAAAATACTTGTTATGTTTAATTAAAAAAAAAACTTTTTTGACATAAATGCCAATCACGTCTCATCCTAAGGGCTGAAAATTTTTAAGGGCATTGAGAGTTAAGTGGAGACTATTTGAAAAGTCTTTTGAAAACAAAGATTGAGACTGAAAATTTCAAGTCACTCAAATTTATATTAATTAACAGAGATAAGAATCCCACATCTTTTCACTGAAAATTAATATCTTTTCACTGAAAAGATATTAATTGCTGTAAAGGCACGGATTTCAGTGAAAAGACGTGAAATCTTTATCTCACGTACTTTACTAACTAAAGAATTAATGTAACTTTTACATTAATTTTTAATTCTGCGACTTGTCACGATTAAAAATTATCGAAAATATAAATTGCAATTTAAATTTTCCTTCACTGAAAAAAAATCTAAAAACGGACGAATCAGAAAATCTTGTAGAATTGACCAAATATTAATAATAGTTTATTCACTTCAACTTTTACTTTTATCAAGAAGTGGGACTTGATTTATAAATAGTTCCTTATTCATCCATCCATACCTTTTCTTCCATTCACTCTTAATTTGAATAAATTTATTTCTAACGCACAATTTCCTCCTAAATGCACATTATATACACTTTCTTCTTCTAGGGATTATACTAACTAAGTTAACAAATTAGATTAAACTAATCACAGCCCTGTGTCTCACTAATCAGTCTTATTTCCTCCTCCATTACTACTTCGTCCTCTTTTTTCTTATCTTTTTTCTTCCATAATAAGAATTTGAAAATTGATGATTAAGAATTGATCAAATATTCTGATTATTATAACAGAAATTCTGATTATTATAATAGAACTCAATACTTTAGAACTTATAATAACCAGAATTCTTATTACAATAACTAGAATATTTGATCAATGCTACAAGATTTTTCTGATTCGTCCATTTTTTAACCAGAATTTTTTTTCAGTATTGAATAATTTCTTTTAAAATCAGTAAGATAAAGTAATTAAAATTTAGTATAATTTATTATTTAATTATAATTATAATTAAAATTTATCGAGTAAACAATTGCTTTCATAGGTGACTTTATTAGTAAATAATGCTGGATATGTATACGGAAAGACTTTTATGGAACTGCCCGACCGCGAAATTGAGAAAACTTTTAAAGTGAATGTTTTATCACATTATTGGGTGAGTGTTGTCATTCAGGAAATTAGCATTCAAGTTTTTCATAAAGGTCATTGCACAAAATTTTCGATTTATATATTTTATTTAGTATTTTTCCACAGATTACGAAATCATTCTTGAAAGACATGATAAAAAATAATCATGGTCACGTTGTGACAATCGCGAGCGTCGCTGGACTCTTAGGAATTTACAATTGTACGGATTATTCCGCGACAAAATTCGCCGCCATCGGATACCACGAGAGCCTATTCACCGAGCTCAAAGTACATAAGAATACACATTTGTCGAGTAAAGCGAATAGCTTCATGTCGTCATTTTTATCACTTTATTGCACCAATTGTTACTTTATTATCGATATATTTTAAGATGCATCAGTACGAAGGAATTCATATGACTTTAGTTTGTCCCTACCTCATTAACACGGGAATGTTCAATGGAGTGAAACCTAGGTTCGTGAAAGCATAACGCGGTTGCTGGAGAGAATGATTATTTACATAATATATTTGACAATAAAATAATATTTCTAGCAGATTGATGCCGATGCTCGAACCAGAATATGTTGCCGAAGAAGTAGTAGCAGGTGTGTTGGTGAATGAGCCGTTGATAGTATTACCTCATATTCTAAGATATTTACTGCCGTTTAAAAGGTGAGTTTAAAAAATATATTGTATAAACGTAAATTATACAAATATTATATTATTTAATTATCTAGATATTACGTACGTAAATAAAATTATTGATATTGTTATTTATTAGCTTGTTACCGATGAAAATGAACTGGGCATTAATGTATCACATTTTGAAAGGACCACAGATTATGATGACATTCAAAGGCCGTGACTCAAACGATACAGATAAAGATATTAATAGCAAAACGAATTATAAAAATATATGCGCGCGTTAAAGTTACACGGGGCAGAGTACATGTATATTTTTCAATAGTAGATTTTATACATATATGATTATTGAAATCAATAGTATATAGATTTTATATATGATTATTGAAATATATATTTCGTGGCTTTCTCTTATGTACATGCATCTTTATACATATATAGATATCACAAAATTTTAATTATATAAAATGGAAAATTATAACTTTGTTTATAATTATATTTATAACAATTTATAACAAGTCGTAAAAATAATTCAATCCTTGACCCAATTCCCAAATCGAAATTCCTGTACCCAATTCGTTAGCAAGTTCCAATCGAATCTGAATTGAATGTAATGTTGGATAAAAAACGTAGCCGTTACCTGTAGCTAATCTGAAATAAATAATTTATAAATATATTATTCAAAATAAGTTTTGCATTTTTCATATCAATTATAAATATCCTAGAAGAAATAAGAAGAGGGAGGTAAAGGAAAAAGGAAAAAGATGAGAAAAGGATGGAAAAGCCAGAAAGGAAAAATAATAAATAGAGAAAGAAAAAGGGAAAAGAAACAGAGACAAGAAAAAAGAGAGCAGATAAAAAAAAATTAAGAAGGGAGTGGAAAGATAAATGAGACAAAGAAGAGAAAAAGAAACAACAGATATAGTAAAATATTACTTTGGCTCGAAGAAATGCTCTTTGCTGCTGTCGTCCCAATGAATCTTTCCTTTGAATGACTTTAGTATATCCAAATATTCAGAGGCAAGAATTGCTCTACCACCCTCCGGTGTATAATTGTAACCATAAAAATTGATGCCTAATAAAATTTGAGATCTTCTAGGATCGTCCTCGTCTGGAACTAACAATTCTACACATTGTCTGGCCCACTCGAGGGGACTATTTGGACCTGGCCTTTGAATACTTGAATAATCATAAGTCATAAGCGAAAAGGCGTTTACATATGATGCCAGTTCATCAAACTGTTGCTTTGAAAACAACTCAACTTGTGCGCTAAAAAGATTTGAACAAGTAAAAAAATGAAATTTATGCTCCTTATACATGTGTATTTCAAGAAACGTCAAATACATACCCTCTAGATGGTGGTACTGCTAATATAACATCTAAATTATGTTTTTTCAACTTTTGCGCAATGGTTTTGACTACAGAAGTAACAATTTGCAGATTTGCGCCTGCAAATACAAACTGATTCCATATTTCCAAGACATATCCGCCGAAATGGAAAGTCTATAAATATAAAATCTTTATGTATCATTTTAATAAAAATATACAATTAAATATTACATAATAATTGATAAGAATATTTAAAAAATTCATATACCTACATTATATTAAAAAATTATTAAAGTATATACCTTGGCAGTGTCTAAGAGAGATACTATTAACTGAGTTTGACTCTCCGTATTACTATATAGCCTAATAATGTCGTCGATCGTCCAGTGTTCAAATAATACCCTAGGTACAACTAAAAACAGCAATAACGTCAGTATAGAATTATAATCGTATTCCAATTACTTTCAACTTACGCTTTACTTTATGATTAACATTGTTATTGGCTCTCATGTCCTGTATCCACTTGGTCTGCACAGAATGAGTGGACAATTGATAGGTCGATGTGTTGCCGAAAGGAAAGGCCAGCCACACTGGAGACACCATAGTAAACTTGCCATGAAACGTTTTTGAAATCTCAAAACCATTTTCATTCCACTGTAAGATTGAATTATATTCAACGTAAATATATTATTGGCTTCTTACGACTCTATTTAATTCAGCTGCGTTGCGACAATTACTCACTGGCGTGCAATATCCCAAGATGTCTCCCTTGAATCTTCTACGTTTAGTATTTTGAAAGTACCGACCAGATTCATGAAGAATGTCCTGCTGCTTAGGATTTTCTATCACCAAGTTTCTTTGGAAGACATCTTGCTCCACTGGACCCTTGTAAGACTTGAAAAAATATATAAAATAAGAAACTGTTTAATACAAATAGTGGAAAGAACAGTGTACCTTATTTATGCTCCACTTAATTATTTCACTTGGGAATTTACGTGCAAAATTTGATTAAGATTTACAAACTACTTTTTGAGAAATAATTTTTCATCATACACTTTATAAGTTATGTGAAAATGTGGCAGAGAAAAAGTAGGCAGAATAAAAATAACATTGCAATAACATTTCTAATTGAAAAAAAAATCAGTAATAATAATATATATTTACGTAATTTAAAACAATTGGTATCAGTTAAAACGTCTTCATCGACGAATTATTGAATTTTACGTGTTATCAAATTTACGCTACAAATGTCAATAAAATATATTTTCTTTGATACTCACCTTGCCGCTGTGCTTTCCTTTCTCTTTCTTACTTTTCCCTGTCGGCGGTACCAAAGTACCGCCGCATAATTCGGTAAGGAACAGTGCCGCGAGCAGAATAACCGCATTCATAATTACTATCAAGAGTATAATACGCTTATTCAGAGTGTTTTTGCACGAAACGAAAGAATCTGGCAGACAAAGCGTCGCTCTCTGCTCTGCCCCACGAGGTCCGCAGAGCGAAATGGAGCTAGTGAGGAGCAGTACTAAGTCGATATTTTAAGGATCGATTACTTTTACAGCCGATACTCCGATTCTTAATACCGATACTTTGAAAGTCGATTTATCGTGGTATCGATACTTTTTTTGCTGATTTCGATTCTTGATTACTATATGTATGCATGCATGTAAGTAATACATTTAAGCCGGATTTATAGAGGCTCGTAAGAGAAATTCAACCATCATGGTGATAAAAGGCTAAACAAACGAAAATTCGAAATATATTGCTTTTAATTTTTCAATTATTTTACTAGGCGCTGCAATAAGAAATACGGATTCTTATTTAAAATTTTGAAAAGAACTTTGACAAAGAGTTTTAAAGTAATATTTTTCCAAATATTTGCAATCTGGAGCAATTAAAATGAAACAACCTGTATATACTTGCTATCAAACAATATTTATTTTTCTGCCTTCATAAACCACAGAGTTGTGGTTTCCTCGTTCCAAATAGAGAGTACCATTACGATAAGTTTTATCATTTCTGCCTCAGTTTAAATTCTTTCACTATGGTTTATGCATCACATTGCGTAGTAGTTAATCTCACTGGAATCATACGTCATAAAGTTTGTCGTGAGTATATAAGCAACATTTTTAAAATTTTAAACCTATCGAAAGTATGTGAATTATATTTCTGCAACGACATTTTTATAAATTTTATTTTCTCCTTTACATTGCGTTTTTTCTTTGTTTGTTTGTCTCAATAATACTTGGCTAATTAAATCTATTTCTATAAGTATCTAGTTCTCGACAGTTAATTTTTTATTTAACGAATATATTTTAAGTTTCTTAAATTTTAAATAATTAAACATTCTTTAATGTTTTCTTATATATCCAGATAGGAAACTTTTGTAATAAATTTACAATTATATTACTTCTTTCCATTCACAACATTTCGCAATAGTTGTCATAAGGTGATACTGCAAAACGCATATCTTTTGTTAAAAAGAATTTTATAATTATAATTCTTTTAATTCTATTTTATAATTCTGAATATTGAGAAAATTATGACGAAAAATTACTTAAAAAATAAAAAATAAAAAAATTACTTATTATTACTTGAATAATAATTGTACAATTTTTATTCCGCAATGGTTTTTACAATAGTTACAAAATCAATTTCTGAATTGTATTCAGTAATAATTGTGCTAAGATGATTCGCTCTAATGTTACAATTATATAAGAATTTATTTCATCAATTTTTAAAACTTGCTATAAGTTACAATAATTAAATTAAAAATTAATGATTTTAAAATTAGATTTAGACATATTACACAATATATTATATATTATATATTTTAAAATTAAAATGATGTTAAAAATATTCTGTATGAGTTTCTATCTGAGTGTATGATTTATTTTTTATTTTGTAATAAGTTTTTTTCTGTAAAATTGCTTAAAACTCAAAAATGTTGACTGATGGTAATTTGACATTTTCATCAAATAAAAATCACAAACTAAATGAATTAATCTATGATTAAAATCCATGATTAAAATCTATTATTAAATAATATTGAAATGTACATCCTTTGTGTGGAAATATGAGTGTGTGTATGTGTGTGTGTGTGTGTGTGGCGCGTTAGGGGACAGAGGGGGGCACGAGCACCTATCAAAAGCAGGAAATATTCTCAACGCATTCAATTGATTGCACCACATATTTTCTTTGTTAATTGAAATCTTGCAGGCAACTCTGCAGTTCGGAATGCAATCAGTTGGAAACAGAGACGGAGGGTAAATTGATACACACGGGAAGTCACAGGAAGAGAAAAAGTACATCAAAAATATCAAAAAGTACACGAAAAATATATTATTAGAAAAATGAACGTCCACACGTCCACTACTTCCACCAACATTGAGTTACAAGATATTGTGCCAAACGATGCACCGTCCGCGTCTACTGCTATGGAAGTGTACGAGGATGTTGTGGTGAAAGAGGATCCAGCGGCTTCCACTGACACGACTGACAAGAGGGGCAAAAATTACAACACGAGACAGGCGAACAGCTTCGCAGCTAAGAAAACTGTTGCGCAGGGTATGATGGATGTCGCACTCATAACAGCAAATGCGAACCAATTGAGATATCTCATTGAGTATCAACGGAACAGCCCGACGTTTTATCTTATTATGATTTTGATAGTCATCAGTCTCTTTTTACAGGTAACACCTTGTCTAACATGAAATGTGTGTTGTGATTATTAATTACAATTTAATAATATAATTAATAATATACGAGGACAAAAAATTTACGAAAATTTATTTTACAAAAATAAATCCTCATTTTTCTAAATCATTTATCATGGCTTCAAAAATTGATTAATTTCTTTCTATTCTTTTGTCTCTTTTTCAAGATATAAATTTTCAAGATATAAAAAAACCACTTTGTATCTGGTTTTAGCAATCAGAAAACCTTTTTTAATTATAAAATAATTGTTAAATAACATAGAACAATATAATTGTGCAATATATGATTTTCATATCGTCATTTATCATTGTATCAATATTATCA
>VBVR01006326.1:0-10480 GCA_011638315.1 Tetramorium parvispinum | reverse complement strand
ATATTAAACATATCGTTTCTAATTGAAGAGTAATTATACATATACAAAAGGATAAAAATGATACATAAAAATACAAATAGTTTGTAAGTGGATTGATACATAAGTTAAATACATTAATAGATTAATTCATATTTTTACCAATGCAGTTTCGTGGCCCTTCTCCAAATGGTAAATAAGCGTAAGGATGTCTTTTCGCGACTGCGTCTGCGTTGAATCGTTCCGGATCGAATTTATTCGGATCCGGATATATCGACGGATCTCGATGCACCCCAAGTACTGGTATAGTAATTGCAGTTCCCTCTGGTACGTGAATGTTCATTATCGGCAAATCAATTGCTTTGGTACAAATGCGATTCAATATTGGAAGAGCTGGATATTTTCTCAATGTTTCTAAAAAATTTAAAGGAAGAATATGAAGATACATCTATTCGAAGTATAATTTATTTAGGTATTAATATTGCAGTATTTTCATGTGCAATATGAAAAATTTTCATGTAATATCTTGTTATTTAAAAATGTATTTTTAAATTAACATAAAAATGAAATACGCTTGCCATTTATCACTTTGTGAAGATATGTCATTTCATTCAAAGCGTCGTAGGTCAGACCGCCATGTTTAGCCAAAATTTCGTCGATTTCTTGACGAAGCTTATCTTGCATATATTGATGTTGAGCTAATTCATATAGAGCGAATGTTGCTGTCGTCGAAGAAGTTTCGAAGCCAGCTGCGAAGAAGACGAAACTTTGCGCAGCTGCTCCTTCCATATTAAGTCTACTTAGGTTTTTTGCTATTAAATAAAATAATATGATTCATTAATAATCTTATGTGGAACTATTTTAGAAAGAAATTTTAATTATTGATGTGATTTGCAAAATTGGAATTCAAAATAATATACATATTTTTATTTTACTTGGAGAAAATATTAATGTAAAAATAAACATATAACATGTATATTAACATAATTCGTGGTTTATCTTCTTGTTATCATCAGGCTCAACGTAGCCTTTCTCCATAAGTTGAATGAGCAGATTCATAAAGTCGTGTCTTTCGATGTTGTGAGCTTGTCTATATTCCACATTCTCTCGAAACATATTCAAGTAAAAGTTAATGACTTGTCGGTCCATGAAAGGAATAGAAAAGAAATCCATAATTTGCGGTGCGAACATAAATAGAGCGATCCAAATCGAATTCATTTCAAAAATTCTTTTTCCCTGAGTACGATATTCATTATCCGGTTCCTCAATGCAATTAGATTTGAGACCAAATGCCGTTGACATGATTACATCCGTTGAATATCTAACATTAAAATTGACATTTAAGTAAAATTTAGCAAATTCTATTAAGTTTGCAAAATACTAGAGATGTTGAAATATTTTGAGAAATTATGCCTACGAGTAAGATGATTAAATCATACGATTTGAAAAAATAACAAAATATAAGACATAATGTAAGTTTAAATTAAAATGTACGTCTAAATATAAAAGAAATATATATGTAAGTTCAAATGGCTCTGAAATTTTGTCCTTTTTATGTTCATATGATATTCTTTGAAAAAAAACATTTTAGAAATGATCTTCTTATATTTTTAAATAATGTTAATTAGTATTTACAAATCATTCATAACTCATATGTTATATATAATATAATATAAACTTCTTTAATTTTTCGATACAATTTACAAAGATTTAATACAACAAGATATGAGAAATTATGAAAAGAATAATGATTAATCATGATTATTAAGAATAGAAGTTGAATATATTTTTTTATTTCTAACATGCATTATAAAATACATTATAACAAGTATGTTTGTTATGCACGTCAAATTTTAAAAATGTACTGTATTTAAGAATCATTCATTTAATATCAGAATTGGTTCTATTTTATATACTAACATACTTTTAACTAATAATTTGATTATACGTTGTTAAGCTATAATAAATTCCAAATCTATTATAATTATATTTTTATCATAAAAAATTATCTTTTGTTCTTGGCAAACTACTTGTCTCTTCTTAGTTCTAATAATTACACTATTCCATTTCAAGATTCATTTTTCTGATTTATGACTTCAAGCAACTTATATAATAGGTTCTCTTAAAGAAAATCACCTCGCAATCATATCTTTCATCTCGATAGAATCTCTCATCTGTGCTTTGCTTTCCAGATACTTTGCGAGTTCTTCGCTACATTCTCTCAGAATCGGGAACATTTGCTTAATCTTTCCCGAAGTAAAGGTGGGTGTCATCATAACGCGTAGATTTCGCCATTTCTTTCCAGGTAATGAAAACAAATGTGAGGACAATGGATCACTTTTTTCGTTGCAGTAAACTCCGCGATCATGGAAACTTCCAAATTCCTTTGTCAATACGACTCGAATAAGGTCGAGATCAGCGATTACCAAATTTGGTTTATTAAATGAGTACATTCCAAAAACGCGATGATCCTTATGTTTCATGTAGGCATCTTGGAATAATACACCTATTCACATATCTTCTATATTTAATTCGATGATTTTTAAATTCGATTAGAAACATGATAAAAACTTGATAAATCGTTGAAAAAATTATTTTTCAAATTTTAATGAACTTATTTAAAATAACAAACTTTGTAAAAAGTTATTGATGAGGAAATAAATTTATTTTCATACAATGTACATTAATATTACATGGAAATACTCGCCTACTTGTTGTCTTCCAGTTATGAGAGCCATAACATTTCCTGCCGGCACAACGGGCTCGACGTAAAACACACCCTTCTTGCGCCAGAAATTGAATATCACAAATTTAAAATAAATATATACAATGCTCAGGGCAATGATGAGAGCCCCAATTAATTCCGCGAGTACCATCGCTAATCTGAAATATAGCGACACGGAATTCTCTTATAAAACGTTAACGTTAACGTTAAACAAAGTTTAATGAGAACACCAAGTTTTAAATTTTTTCTATTTTAAAAACAATTTCCACAACAGCTCCAGACTTGTACGCGATTCATAACTCATATAATTCGCAATGTACCGTTTGTATAAGATTTTTGGAAATCGTCGTTTGTGAGAGACTCGACTGTCTCGGAGGCCTTAAGTCTTCTCAAAGGTTTAATTGTGTGTTGTCGATAGGAGCACGATATTGAAACTGATAAATGGTTAGGCTACTGCATCATCTTCTATCTTGGTAAATCTTGAAACATGTTATCTTATGACTATGTATTTTTATGTTGTATTTACTCTATAATGACATGATTAATTGTGAAGACTAAATGTCTAAGTCATGTTCATAATGCTGATTCATTTTAAGAAACAAGCGTAGTTCTTATTGACGATCATATTTCGTTACGTAAGTTTATGAAAATTGTCAATGTTGCAAATATCTATTTTTGCTTTTCTTATCTCGATTGAAGCAGTATGTAAAAGGATTTTATTTAAACGCAATGAACATTGTGCAGTAAACATGCTCTTGGTCTCTCGCGTATCGCGCACGTGCCAAATAGATCTCAATCACAATTCGCGCTCAATATTCTGAAACTCGCGGAAATGAATAAATTTGGGCTTGTAATAACTCTTTTTATTTGTCAGAAATTTACGGGTATAATTAATAAAATGAAATTTCTAAATTTCATATGATTACTTCTTTTTCAGTGTTTATTTTTTTAGTTAGTATTTTATGATTTATAAATTAATCGAAGATCATTTGGAAACTTTTTTTAATTAATGTCATGCGAAGCTGTAAAGAATTTAATAATAATCCGATTGCTACGCAATTCGTGGTGACTTATAAATATGTGTCGGTTATTAGTTTCGATAGAAGGAGATTTAGATATTTTTTAACATCAAGATACGTTTTGTACATTTTTCCAGTAAGCTAAAGTTAAAATATCTATAAAAATATCTATACTTTATCTATATCTATAAAATACTATATCTATAAAAAATATCTTTACTTTATACAAGAGCGCAAGTATTTTATCATGATTCGATGATTGAACGTATATCACCAGATTTACTGAAAGATCAACGTTGATTATTTCACTTCGTTAAACTTATTTAAGTGAAATAACACAAGATTATATTCATTTTATTATTTTTACTTTATAAAGATACGTTAACATTTAATAATATTATTTAATAGTTTATATCTAGCGTATAATAAGAATTACTATGTGTAAGTTATCATTAATTGTATTTATTTTTAGGATTATTTGATAACTTTTTTTAATTAATACCGTACGAAACTGTGGAGGATTTAATAATAAACCAATTGTTAATCACAGGTCACCTTGTAAACATATAAATGTTTATTAGTCAGGCAGATAGAGATATTTAGATAGGCAGGTAGATATTTTTAAACATCAAGAAACGTTGTTCAAAAAATTGTATATTTTTCCAGGAGACTGAAGGTGGAAATATTTTTAATTCACTCAAAAAAGCAACTATTTTATCGTGATTCGATAATTAAATGTATACGACCTTTTACTGAAAGACCAATAGCTCTTGCGTGTAAAGTGAACGGTACTGCAGTTTGAGGGTGAAGTTTGAACTTATACTTCGAAATAAGACGCACAAGTCCAATTTTCGTTGTTATATAACTAAACCGTGCATATAAAAATTAATAATACTAATGAGACTTGCTAAACGTTTGCGTCAAGTTTGTCACGGTTACACTTTTCGCGAATGTAGATTAGTTTCTCTATGCGATATAGACTCCGGTTGTTGTTCGGTACTTGACTGCCCCCGGTCCTGTCCTTCCTTTCGTCTGTTTTATTCGGACCGACTTCCGGGCAAATTTCCGCCCTGTCGACTTAGCGACAACTGAGTCATCAGTATCAGACGGTTTTCAGTCTGATTCGCGCCTACATTTGTTATCATTGCAACGCCTAAAATTCTCCGGCGACATCCTTGCGAATCTCTGAACTTGTGCCAGTATTACGCAGCAACCATTGAAAGGTGACATTGTCGCAATGTCCTAATGCCAAGTTTGGTACCCGTGGATAATTTGCGGATGCTGCGATGCGGCGATTAACGCCTTGGCTCGTGGGTCAATGCGCGATGTAATTTGAGAATCCCGAACGCATTTGTTGTTCCGGGAAGTTATGAGAAAATATATGTATTTTCTCATAACAAATATTATTAAAGTAATATCAACAAAACATTAAAAAAATTTGTTTTACTTATTTAAAGAAACTGTAATAGTAATTACTATTGTAATGATATAAGTGCTTTCTGAGTACAGGCCATAGAGTTAGGTTAAAATCCATAAATGTGAACAGCATGTAATTATCTTGTAATTATCGCACTCTCTCGTGGATAAGATAGAGTGAGGGTTAATTATATTCATAATAATAATTATTCTGATTATTAAGTACTGGAATAATTGTAAATGCATACGCATTCATGCAATTCAGTTACAAAAGACCAAACATTACACGGAATAAATTTGCACTTTATATTTTGCATACATCCATAAAATTATACAATGCTTATCTATATTATAAGAATATAGTTGTAGTTATATGTATGGGTTATCAAATCAAAACTCGTTTATTGCACTTTTACTATTTTGTAGGAAATTAAAAGAAAACATTATTATTTTTATTTAGTTTCACAACTCCAAAAGTTTTACCGATTCTTTTAATAAAAGTGTAAAATACTCAGATTATTAAATATAACACCTAAAAACTCTTGAAGTTGCGAAACCAAATAAAAAATATGTTTTCTTTTAATTTCTCACAAAATAGTAAAAGTGGAATAAACAAATTTTGATTTGATATCCTCTAGATATATATTTTATAACATCTTCGATAGAAACAATTTATAAATTCAAATGTTATTTGTGCTCATCGAATATTCCTACGAAGTAACAATATAAAGATAAGAGAATAATGATAGAAAGAATAATTATATAATGACATAGTATAATATAATATAATAATATAATGAATAATATAATGACAAAAAAATATATGTTAGTGTATATTACTGTTATATTATTTAAAATTAAAACACAAAGTTACGACATAAAAACAATAATCAAGAGAGAAATATAATACACAAAACAGATTTACTCTTATATATTTTTAATTATTGTGTACATGTATCATCCCAAACATGATTTCTTTATTTAAAATATTCTATACATATTTAAAGTAAGTCAAGATCATGTACGTATAGTTTAAGAAAAATCGAGATCTTATCGTGGTTCGATAATTAAGTGTACACCGCCTTTTGCCGAAAGAACAAAACAGCTTTCGTTAAAAATAATTGGGACTTGAGTCTGAGGATGAAGATTGAATTTGTCTTTCGACAGAAGACTCACGAGGCCGACTTTCGTTTGCACGTAGCCAAATCGGACACCTAAAAAGTAATAATATGAATACCATGACACTTGCAAAACATTTTTATAACAGCTCATTTTAAGTTTCAAGAAGCTTTATTTAAATATAATTTATAGAATAACTAGTGGTAGTGGATGTGCGTTTCGCGCGCGAAACTTTTCATTGTTATATAATGAAACATAATTTTTGTAAATATTTAAGATTAAAAAAATTTTAATTCTTTAATCTTTTTCGATAATTTAACGAACTGTGAAAACTGTTATAATAACTGTCACATATCTTAACGCTGATAGTTACTCTCGCAGTACGAAGTGAGCCAAGCGAGAAAACAAATCAACATCGCGGGAAAGTTGCTACAATTAAATCTCTACATCTCCTTTCTAAGAGAGGGCGAAAGGAAGGATATGACTTATGTATACAGTATTTTTTTTTATTTATTGTGTACATGTGTCATCCCAAATACCTCGTAACTTTTTAAAAAGTAAAGCAAAAAAATATTTTAAAAGCAAAACTAACACAAAATTAATAAATAATTCTCATGTCTTACTGATTACGTTCTGATAATCTCAGGCTGAGGCAGCTCAATATCCCTATCTGTATAAGCCATTTGAGTCAAATTATCACAACGTAACTAATAATATATGAAAATTATTTGCTAATTTTTTGCTATTTTTGCTTTACTTTTTAAAAAGTTACCAGAAGTTCGATAGTTTAATATTAAGCTATCAAGCAACTGTGAAAATAACTAATAAATTGATAATAAATTGGCCATCGAGCTACTGTGAAAATAAATAAAGTAAATAATAAATTAATTTATATTTTTACCAATGCAATGTCGTGGGCCTTCTCCAAATGGTAAATAAGCATAAGGATGCCTTTTCGCTACCACGTCCGCGTTGAATCGTTCGGGATCAAATTTATCTGGATCTGGATATATTGTCGGATCTCGATGCAGCCCAAGCACTGGTATAGTAATTAAAGTTCCCTTTGACATGTGAATGTTCACCATCGGTAAATTTATCTCTTTGGTACAAATGCGATTCAACATTGGAAGAGCTGGATATTTCCTCAATGTTTCTAAAAAATTTAAAAGAAAAATATAAAGGTACATCTATTCGAAATAAAATTTATTTAGATATGTATATATGTAATAACGAAATTTTGTTATGTAATAAGTATTCTTGCTGTTTTAAAAATTGTATTTCTAAATTAACGCAAAAACACGGTATACTTGCCACTTATCACTTTGTGAAGATATGTCATTTCGTTCACAGCATCGTAAGTCAGACCATTATGTTTCGCTAGTATTTCGTCGATTTCCCGGTGAACTTTGTCTTGTATATCTTGATGTTGAGCTAATTCGTATAGAGCAAATGTTGCAATCGTCGAGGAAGTTTCAAAGCCAGCTATGAAAAAGATATAACTTTGCGCCGTAGCTTCTGTCATAGTAAGTTTACTTACTGTTGTTGCTGCTAAATAAAATAATATAATTTGTTAATAATCTTACCTAGAACAATTTCGAAAAAAAATTAATTGTTTGATTTACAAAATTGCACTGCAAAACACATATGCATATGTTTTCATCATGTTTGAAGAAAATATATTAACTTAAAAATGAGCATAAAATATGTATATTAACATGATTCAATGGTTGCCTTCTTGTCGTCATCAGACTCAACGTAGCCTTTTTCCATAAGTTGAATGAGCAGATTCATAAAGTCATGTCTTACAATGTTATGAGCTTGTCTATATTCCACATTCTCTCGAAATATATTCATGTAAAAGCTGGTGACTTGTCGGTCCGTAACCGGGATAGAAAAGAAATCCATAATTTGCTTCCCAAATAAAAATAGGGCGACCCTAATCGGATTCAATAAAAAAATTTTTTTTCCCTGGGTACGATATTCGTTATTTGGATCCTCAATGCAGTTAGATTTGATACCAAATGCTGTTGACATGATTACATCTGTAGTGTATCTATTAATAAAATTAACATTAATTTTTAATAGATTTTAGTAGATTCTATTAAATTTACGAAACATCAAACATGTGGGGAACATAAGAAGAAGTTCATTCGAATAAAGATACGATGTCGAAATGAGACGATGGACACATCGGATAAATGATTATAAGTTAGAACATAATATTATTGAAATAGGTATACATAAATTTATTCTGTAGTTTAAAAAAAGATTATATAATGTTTATGTAGTAAGAAATCTAGATATCATCTTGAAGCTTAGTCTAATTAACATGTTTTGTCCACTATTATCTAATCAATTGTGATTAAAACGTAAGTTATACTTAACGTATTTAATGTGGAATTTTTATAACTGCATTAAATTAATTGATATTTGCTCGTTTGGATATTATAAAAATATTAAATAAAAGTATTGTTTTATTTGCTGAAAATACAGTTAAAAAATATTTAGTATATTGAGATATGATAAATCATAATTAGTCGTGATTATTAAGAATCAAAGATGAACATTATCGATAAAACTTAATGTGCAATATTCATAATTATACAAATCGTGTTGTTTTTAATATTAGCTCGCATGAATAATTTATTTTGTGTACGTGACGTCTATTAGCATTAATGTATTTAAAATAGATATTAAAACGTTTTTTAGTTGAGTTCTAAATGTATATAAATCATCCATTTATCAGTAAAGAATATTCCATCTTGTGCATTTACATACATTACTCAGCATACTTTTAATTGATAACTTCCTTGAAACTTTAAATTCTTTAATAAAAAAGGCACTTATTTATAATTATAAGCTGCTTATTCTTTTACGATATTTACTGTACTAATAAGGTCTACTTGGAACTTAAATAATTTTTATTCTTTGATATTCAAAAATCTTTGAAAATGACAAAATTTCTTCAAAAACAATGTACCTTGCAAATAAATCTTTCATTTCGATGGTATCTCTCATCTGTGCTTTGCTCTCCAGGTACTTGGCTAATTCTTCACCACATTCTTTCACGATCGGGAACATTTGCTTTATTTTTCCCGAAGTGAAAGTGGGTGTCATCTTGACCCGCAGATTTCGCCATTTCTTGCCAGGCATAAAAAACAAGTGGGCAGATAATGGATCAATTTTTTCATTGCAGAACATTCCGCGATCATGAAAACTTCCGAATTCCTTTGTCAACACAACTCGAATAAGATCGAGATCGGCGATTACTAAATTTGGTTTATAAAGTGAGTACATTCCGAAAGCGTGATGATTCTTGTATTTCATGTAGGCATCTTGGAAGAGAACGCCTGTTGATAGTTTCGTTTAATTAATTTCGTGATATCTCATTTCAATAAAGATGCGATAAAGTAATAGCATAAAGAATAAATCTTTAACTTAATTTTGATGATAGGAATAAATTTACAATAATTATAAAAGGAATTGACAAATAAAATGTAATTTTTGTAATTACGTATTTAAGAATAGAGAGTTGTACACAAGCAAGTAAATATTCATGCGACTCATGTTAATATTATAAAAGATAACAGAGATACTTATCTACTTGCACTTTTCCTGTTAAGAGAGCAGTTAAATTTCCAGTGGGTACAACAGGTTTAACATAAAAAACACCTCTCTTATGCCAAAAATTGAATATTACAAATTTAAAATAAAGATATAGAATGCTTAGGGCAACGATAAAAGTTCCGATTAATTCCCCAAGTGCCATCGTGCGCGAATATAACAATCTGAAATATAACAATAAACACTTTACATATAAAACGTTCACATTGAATAAAATTTGATGATAATATTGAGTGATTTTTTTTGTGTTTTGAAAGCTGGATTATGTGCTAGATTTTGCGCAATTCGTCATTTATAATTTACGATTCGCGAATACTTAAAGACGCAAATTCGTCATGTTTGTTGCTTATCAATCCAGATTTGACGGTTTTTTAACGACGCTAAATAGCATGAATTACTTTTTTCTTATCAGTTCATGTATATCACTATATTGGTCGTTGATCTGTGTTTACTATATATATATATGTATATGTATATATATATTGTTGCATGCGCCAGTCTCTCTCTTCCTGAACGCAGCTTAAGGTGGTTCGTCAGTAAATTAAAAAACTGGCCACATAAACGAAACTTTGGGAGGTTGTTATTTAACATATAATAAACC
>VBVR01006325.1:0-10484 GCA_011638315.1 Tetramorium parvispinum | reverse complement strand
CGCCGAGCCACTGTCTGGCCGCGCGACTCTACGTATATATACTATACTATATATACTGAACTACATCTATTATTTAGTCACGTAATTCAACAAATATCACAAAAAATGAAAAAGAATGTATCGATCGAAATGTGCTATTCATGTTTTATTCGTGATAAAATTGTAAACAAAATGGTACCTTTTTAGACAGTAAACAAAAAACTTTTTTATATGTAAATTACAGCTGACAGTTTCAGGATGCCTATAGTATCATAAAACATACAAAACATATAAAAGATTTTTATAGTTTAGTAATTTTCTCGGTGTTAGGTCGATAACGCAATTTTTGCAAAACACAAGAGTTTCTATACGTTGGATTAAAATCTTATTTATTTTATTATTTTCGTCAACTTCTTTTAATTTGACTTATATTTATTTATATTTTCGTAAATGTTTTTAATTAATATTTAATTAAAACAAACTTATTGATTCGCAATAATCCAGATTTGTAAAATTGATCTTACATACGTAAAAAGTATGCATAAAACGTTCATATTATAAATGCTGAATATTGCAATTCATTAATAATTCGCATTATTAATTGAGAATTAATTTAAATATAACAATCTGTGTAATATTAATATTGCATATTTTCGTAAATATGCGATTGAAAACGATATATACATTGCATTCAAAAAATTCATGTAAAATAATTAGTTAGTATCGTTGATGTATTTATATAACAAATTACGATTCTGTCCGATATATTATAAAATATCGAGATTATAGTAGCGAGAGAGAGAGAAAGAGAGAGAAAGAGAGCGTGTGTGTCTGTGTGTCTCGGTATTCAGACTTATCGTTAGATGTAATTTTGATTACATTTCTTATCGGATAAAATAGATTTGGCGCCAAGCCTGCACTCCGCAAGATCCATGCGGAAACGATATTTCGCGTGATACGTATAACTCGATTACAGATCCTCGATTAGGTAAATCGTACGTAATTAAGTACGCGGCGGGTGCGCGCGCGTCGACGGAGTTCCAACGAATCGCTCAACAAACCGACGTCGCGCACGCCGCTGCAACAGCCGGCACTGTGTAAATGAGGACATTATTGCGATTAATAATTTTTCGGAATTAATTATCGCGCACCGGAGTTCGGGCGGCGCGCGCGTAACCGGCGGCAATGATTGATGGGGGCTCCATTATGAATCGCGCTGTGAAATTAATCGCTTCCTCCACCTCGTTCCCATCCCCCGCCCGCCCGTTCCCTTGACCGCGCGACGGATTACGAATGGACCGATGATGAATACGCGATTTCCAGGTTCGCCCACGGGGCCTACCCATATCGCCGGCACGCACCTGCCTTCCGGTGCAGACGCAGTTTTTTCTTCGCTCATTAAATATTCATTATAACCCTCCCCCGCGCGCCGCGTGCGATTCGCTGCCGTAGTTTTTAGCTGAACGCCCTAATTCCCGTGGTATTATTCTCAAATTTCAATACGCACGCGTTTTGACGTATCGCCCCGTGCACGTCGCACGTTCCCTTGGAGAACTGCACAGTACTCTTAAACCATATTACCTCATTTATTTCAAGGAATCAGAACTGAAAATGTCGCTCGTTAGCATTTTCACTATTTGCTGCTTTATCATAATTCATATTAGACGTAGGAGGAGAAAATGTCGGAAAAATTTTGGTTGAGAATAAATTAGTTTCAAATTAACGAAGCCGTGACCTGAAGGCGACGTAGGAAGCTCTGGGGCAGTCTGTATAGGTATTCAGGATGTAAAGAGGTGGCGTGGTGTTGCAACGCGAGGGGGTTGGTTCAGCTCATCCAAAAGCGCCAGGAGATGCACAGGGCGGTTAGGCAATTTTACGCTCTCCCAGTTACAAAAACCATTTACGCTTAAATGCCCTCGCGTCCCCCAAAGTCCCACAATCTCTCTCTCTTTCTCTCTCTCTCTCTCTCGTCGATCGTCGCCACCAACTATCCCTCTTGCTCCTCGCTGCGAAAATTTCGCCGCGCCCGGTTAGACATGACACGACGGACGGACAACCTCCAGGGGGTTTCGGTATCCTGCGAACGTTCAGCCGGGGAAAGGGGGAGAGGATTGCATACCATGAGTGTATATCGCGATCGAGAGGGACATCAATACCGAAACGAGATGTCAGTAATCCGTCGCGTTCTTTGCGCACGTCGGACTCGCGAAATTGGAAATGTCGACTGTAGAATTTACAATCCGTTATGTGTCGCAGCGATTAACTCCCCAATAGGCACGTAATTTTTGTTCGCATGCTGAATGCATAGAACAGGCTAGGAAAACCATCGGCTGGAAAAGGATTAATCAAGTATCACGCGATGTGGAATAGAATGAATTTGCCAAGGAAATTAATTTAGCAATCTACACGAAGTGATTTTAATAATTTACTTTTACATCGCCATTTTTTATTTTATTGTATTAAAGGCAATTCCATTAAAAATAAAAAACTAAAGTAATATACATATATTCAAAAAGTTGCGATTAAATAAAAAACTTATGACTGAGAGAAAAATTTTAATAGATTGTCAATATTTCGACTTTGTCAAAAAATATTCCTGTAATACAGACAGAATCCCGAAAAATTTTCCTTGAAACGCAATCGCGACTTTTAAAAAATACATATTCAGATAGAGATGAAGAACAATTGCCCTTTTCAATATGCATCGTGCAATTGCAGCGCAGCTATAAAGTTTCCACTGCCATCTTCTATCTTCAAGCTTCTCGCGAATTTCTATCGCGGAAGGAGAACGCATCGACGAACAAATTTCGATCTCGATCGTCTCGTACATGGCGTATGTACGAGATTGCGAAAGACGCCATTTCGCGAGACAACTGCTGCACGCTCAAGCGCATTACGGATTGCGTCCTCGTTTTGGTACAACCTATCCCTTTCCCTCTTCTCTCTCTCCCTCTCTCTCATACACACACCCGCGGCATCCGCCGCATCCTCGTCTCGCGCTCTCAGGATAATCCGACCGATTACGTTATGCTTAAATATTTATCGGGCTGCATTAGGGAAACATGAGCCCTCTCTATGCATGGGAGCGCAGCACGTGGGATAGCCATCCCTTTCGCGCCCTCCGCCCCTTCTGCGTCCGCCACCCCCGTCGCTAGCGCTTCGGCTCTCTGCGCTTCTCGCTGCCTCTTTTATCCCTCTTCCCTCGGCCTTTTTACCCCTTGCCCCCTCGGTCATTCCGTCGCAGATATCCATCTACTATCTCTGTCTTTCTCTCTCGTCTTCTATTTCTCTCCAGCTTTCTCTATACTCCCTTTGCCGCCTTGCCACACCGCGACTTCGCCGACACGCGTACACGTAGATCGGGGCATACCGCGAACCGAAAACTAAATTCTCGGCAACGAGCCCGCCGAGCATGGTCCCAATTACGCGGTGCTCGCGGGACGAAATTGAACGACCACGGCGTTTTTCGGCTCCTGCGGCGACGATCCTACGGCGAATACAGAAAGACTAAATGGGACAGGTAGGACGAGAGAGAGAGAGAGAGAGAGAGATATGTATCTATTTATATATACTAGCGCGACTCCTCTGAGGATAAACATGATAAAGTTCAAGCAATGAATAGGTAACGTTATTACTCGTATCCGGCCAAACATGCATAGAAACAAAGGAGGTCCCTGAAAGTTCATGTGTGATGAGTAGGACGTTAATTTTGGTTCCGTGATTAAGTGTGTCTCTATGATAATATTATTTTTCGAAATTTCACATTTGCATAACTAAATAATTTAGTCTCATAAAATGATTCATGTTCTCCTTCAGTTTATAACGTAATAGTTTGGTGTATTATATTAATTGTTATGTGTACAATTGTCTAAATATAAAATTCATGCAAAAATATACATAGATTTCAATGACAATTCCAACTCCTAATAATGACATAAGTAATAAATTTTAACAGTAAACTGTTAATAAATATGATGTATAAGAAAGAAGACATTTTCATGTACGAATGGAAAATGCGACATTTTTTATGATAAATTCGAGCAAATTTTTGAAGATAATAGTATGTATTGTTCGGTGTATTAATTTCTAACAATTTTAATAGATCAAAATCATGTTTGTGCATTATAAATGTACACACAATCATCAGATACGTCCGTAAAACATGTTCACTACGGTGAAATATAATGCGAGGGTTGTTCCTCGCACCTGAAACGGTTTAGGGACGGGTAATATTTAACGGGTACGCTAAAGTCGAACCGGACGCAGATACGATCGCGTTATTCTAAGTGCGGTCGCGATAATTTTGCGTGTAAGCGAGAATAGAAGCGGCGGGTCGGTAGGGAAAGGGCCATGGCGGGTGGGAAGAAGGGTAAAAGGTGAGAGCCACTCCTGACTTATCGTCCCTCGTAAAGGAGAACGGAGAGCGGCGCGGCACAAATTCGGGACACAAAGCGCCGCCATTTCTCCCGGGGCCTTTCTTGCTGCGTTCTCCATTTCGCGCACAAGAGGGGAGAGAGGAAACGTTGACTACACAGAGGAGAATTCTCTTGTACGAGCGAAAGGGATACTTGCAAAATGGGGGGAAAGATAAAAAAAAAGGGGACGAAGGGAGAGAAGAGAGATAAAGTTAGGAAAACCGAAGCATAAAAGAAAAAAAAAAGAAGAAAATAGAGTATTCTATAAGAAATTGATTTCTGTCGATTACAAATTCTTCTATGGTGCGAATTTCTGTTTAGCGATTAAAATACATCAAATGTCATTTTTTTATGACTTTAAAGAAATCAACATTAAGCACAGACAATTAAACTTTGAATGCACATTCTGTTAAAACAAAAATTAGAAATAAAACAGAGAATATATCGCCTTTAGTCCCATGCACATTTCTCTGCGGCTAAATCTGCTTCGTTAAAAAGGTTTATGCGCGAGCGCTTACAGCTCGCGAGCTATTGACGTCTCGACGCCGAAACAACCACCATTCCGCCCAATTTTCCTCCTACCATCTGCGGTCGGGAGAAAGTGCGAAAGTTTTGAGACAACGTGTATACAACGAGAGAGCGAGAGAACGGGGAAAAATAGCGGCGAAGAGCGGGAGAGGAAGGGAGGGAAAGGACAGAAAGGCGCGCTTTGACCATAGGTATTCATGAGTGCAGCCTGCCTGGTGGATTAGCATGTGAAAGAACGCTTTGCCCCGTCGCTTTCCACCCTGTGCATTCCCTCTCTCTGCAGCGTCCCTGTTTCTCTTTGCACGAGAGCAGCCATGCCGTCTCATATTTTTCGAGGGGGGCCACCGTGACCGGGACCCCGTATATTCGACCGTCGGGAAATGCTCGAGCCAGCACGTTAATCGAATACCCTTCGAATCAACGTAGAGAGAAAATGCGCCGCGGAAGGAAAAGCTCGCGTACTTTGAAGCTTCCAATGTTCTCTCGCTATCCGTCAAGCGTATCGTTGATACCGCTTCGATATCGACCAAGCAATTTATTTCAAAAGTGACATAAGATAGTTTTATATCTCAGTTATAGATTTACACATAAATATATGTAATATATGTAATATAAAATATTTAATACAAATATTATCGTCACATATTATACATATAAGTATAATTATTATCTTTCTTTATGTATTCTAATGTAATTAATCTCGAGATATGATGAATAATTCTCTGATTCTATTAACCATCTAAATTCATTAAAAAATTTTAATGGATTTATAGGAATTCAGAATAAGTAAATATATATCTAGCTCAGCTTTTTATTAAAAAAAAAATGCGAAAGAAATCTCGGAGGAACGTTGATGATCGCATCTTCGGCAACGGTTTTCGCGGAAATATGACTTCGTCCGTGGAAAGGCACTCGACGTTGACGACTAGGAGCTCCATCGGAGTTTTAATCACATTACTCGGCTACGACGAGCGAGCGTGTCACCAACGCTTTTGCTTCGATCTAATCGAATGAGAGGGGTCTTATGCCGGCATCAACCTCGTATTCGCACCCCGTTCCTTCTTCCTTCTTCTCGCTCGCATTACCGGCCGGATGTATAAATGCGAACAGTGATACGTCTACGTCTTTCGCTTTACAGGTCCTCAACGGTGCGCGAATACGTGCGTGTGCGTGTGTGGGAGGAAGGGGGCGAGGGGGTCCTTTGAGGATATTCATGAGGGGATTACCATCGTGAAACGCCTAGCCGAAGCTCCTTCTCTTTTCGTCGCCTCGTGCCTTTCCTCCCCTCGCTCCTCTCTGATCCTTTCCTTGCACCATCGCCTTTTCTCTCGATTCTTCCTGGTCCTGAGCGACCTCGAAGAGTAACTCGTTCAGTTACCGGAATAACTCACGGCTCCTCGAGTCGTGAACCGAGTCTTGCGAGTGAACGAATGAACGAACGAACAAAAATGGCTGACTTTAGTGGCACGGCGGAATATGTCCATTTCACGTTTTTCAGAGGAGATATGAAACGGGGTCTTTTTATTACCTTTACGTCACAGAGAAGCAATTTAAATCGCTTATATAACCCACATTTTTCAGAATTCAGGAGAAAATTATGAATGCGTAAAAAGATCGAGTTTATAGGGAGAAGTTGGGAATTTCCCTTGGGCGGTAATGGCGACGGCATGCTAATAAAGACGAAAAAATATGATAAAATGAGAAAAGAACAAAAGGTGCGAAGGTGAATGGTGAGGATCTTTCGGGAATTTGAAACGGATTTTCGAAGAGTAGGGAGAGTGATGGAGTAGTCCAGGTTAAAATGAATAACACTGAAGATTGACGGCAAATGAATTCAGATGCGGCGAGAAGATTTAATTCATGATAAATTTGCCAGTTGGGAATAAACAACGATGCATTTAATATCATGAGAGTAAATTTATTTTGAAAAATCTGCTACCTATAAATACATGTGGTATGTCAGATCCGTTAGAACAACGTATGTAGATCTCAATTAAAGATATAATTGTGACATTATTGTGTTTTTCACACGCCCACGTTATGATCTTTCATTCTAATATTTTATAATAATACAATTGATAAAATCGTCAAATGATAGAAACTAATGTCACCATCAAAAAAGATTGCGATATTATTTCATCATTTTACGAGTTAATACAAATTTAATCATCTATGCAGTTAATCTGTTTAATTATCCATTAAATTTATATTAATTAAATTTTTAATTTCACGAATATGATAAATAAGCATCATAGATAACTCGATCGACAATTCATGAGAGAGACTTCATATAAAAGTGTAGACTATGTGAATAGTACGATGAACGAAGGCGAAATGAAAAAGAAAGAAGATTTAAAGGAGTATAGACTATATTTATGAAGGATTTATGTAGGATTATAAACAGAGGGAGAGAGAGGTATAATATTTTCCACTAAGACGTGCTTTTAAAGGAACACCTATGGAACTTGACTGGGAAATGAGGGGTTGGCAGGAAAGAAGCTGTTGATCTGAAAGAAGGGGCGATCAACGAGAAAATAAAAGCGTATGAGGTGATCGAGGGAAGGGGAGGAGAAAGATCGGTGTTGTAGCGTGAGCAATAATCCGAAAGAAGAACATCCGCCGGGAACGAATGTAATTTCCGAATAAGCCCAGCGTTGCCGCCTGCATTCGGCATTGGTATAAAATCAAAGAAGTATATCCAATATCCATTTTCGAAGAACGAGAACGATCGTGGCCGATCGTTCTCGTGCGAATCGAGTGCATCGTCCCGAAAATCATTCTTCCATCTTGTTGATATTATAAGATAAGACTTTAAGAAGAGACACACATTCTCATTTCGCATAAATATATAAATATATTAAATATATAATATATATATATATATAAATTTACATTACGATAGTATAACATTATAACGGCCATATAAGGCCAATGTAATTTTACATAGGTATATTTTGACAACTGAAAACTATCTCGGTTCTCTATCCTTTTTTGTACAGATTATATAATTTCCAGAATAAATAATTAAATTGTTGCAACATATTAAAGTCATATTAAAATCTGTACACATGAGAACTAAAAAAACACCAGATTTCTTTCACAAAAATATTAATTTAAAATTAATATACACACTGAAAAGGCTCTGAAATAATTTCATTATACAATCCGTGGTAATAAAAAAGTTTGAAAATTGTTACGTCACGAATTTGTCAAATTTTGCTTTCGTCAAATGACAAATATATTTATTATCAAAATAACATAACTATTATCTTTTCGTATAATCGAGATATTAAAAAAGAGAATTTAAAAAGCTATTTCAGCGGTCGGTCGATCCTACTACTACCGTGTGTGACGAACGAGAGCCACGCTCCGCCTTATCAACATGCATTAGGCAGTTCTACCCGACTTACCCGACTTACCCAGTACTCGTCGGGTTCTTCCGCAAGCACCCTCGGATCACGCCTCACCCTGGCTCGTGCGAAATGTCACGGCACGACGCCCTTACGACGCTCACCCTCGAAAAGCACGACAGATTCTTAAACGCGTCCCAATTTGTCGGCAACGAGATTCGCTCGCTAACGCTGCAAAAGCTACGCCGACACTTTGCATATTTAATATAGAATACACAAGATGCTTTCCGTGACTTTATATCGCAGCTTCGAGATTCTAAAGCAATTTGAAGATGACAATATCATAGAAAGGGAGCATTGTTAACTCACGTACGTAAACTAGCAATCGTGTATCGTGAAATAAAATTAAAAATTAATCAACACGTACATTTTTCGAATTTCTGAAAAGACATTGATTATAATTTATTTAAAAAAACAATTATTTTTGAAATATGCCCATTACTAATGATCTATAACGTCAGAACTATGGTACCGATTAAAGCAACAGCATCTAGTCATTTTAGGCTAAACACTCGCGCGGAATTACCGACATCGAAATGGAAGCCGAGTTTTGCGGACACTCTAGCTCTCATTAATATGTATTAGACAACTCGGCCGACTTACTCTTTCATTGTCTGCACGCTTTGCCAATCGGCCGCTTCGAGAGTTCGATTTGCCTCTTATCATTCGAGCACCCTATATCCCTTTTCCATCACATTCTCTCTCTCTCTCTCTCTCTCTCTCTCTTCTCTTTCTTCTTCTTTTTCATTCTCTAATACCGTCGTTGCGAGGCAGTCGATTTCTTCGCGTAATTTGCGTGAAGAAAAAGTTTGATTACTTTTCTAAGCGCGTAGAAAGAAAGTGGGCTAGTGTTACGAAGGGAAGAACTCGATAAAAGGTGAAAAAACGAAGGGTAAGTATGAATTTCTAATCTGCTCGAACCGCTATTCTCGTCAAGAACAAGACATTCCATTTTCGTAATAGTAATAATGTCGATAAATTGTGCAAGAAAATGGGAATAAAAAATAGTTTATCTTTCAAATATTAAAAGATAAACTCAAGTTGCTTATTATGTACGCTTGCTTTATCACATTACATACGTTATATTATTAAAAGAAATTTATAATAAAGTCTATCGTCAGCAACCATCTTCTCTTACTCATTTAATCGCCATTAGAAAAAATAATAATTCAATGCTTCTCAAAAAGTATTGTCTTAAGCACTCCATATAAAGATCTATGTTGTAATTGCATTTTGTCGCTTTAGCACAACGATGCTCGAAGTAAAAAGATTCTACTTCTCCGGCCTTTTTCCTTTAACGAATTCCTTTTCCGATCGCTTCCCCGCCTTCGCGCTTCGTCGTCATTGTCGTGCTACGTTTTATAAGACCTGTGCTCAATCGCAACCTCTCCGTCTTACTTCAACTTTATCCCGTTCGTTCCTCCTTGCTAATCCCGCGCGTTTATCTGGCACTTCTGAAAAACCGGGCGGATTAAACTATCGAAGGTTTTCCCCGCGACTAGTTTGCCATTCTCGGCGTATCAAATCTCTTTTCGTGGTTCTCTCCTTCTCTTCTCTATAAATTTCTAACTTGTCCTTACACGGTAATACTATCACTTCAGCATTTTTCATTAATTGCTATATTTATTTTCAGATCTAAAAATAATAGTTTTTATAATGTCCTACAATATTTTTAATTAGTAGTTTTAATATTTATTTTCCTTTCCGTGACAATTTTTGTCTACATTTATCTTTTTAATCTTCTCTATTCTAAACCTCCTTTATTCTGAATACATTAATAATTTGCAATCTCATCGAAAATTTCGGAAAGACAATCGTAGACGAAGAAATTCTCAGTCAGTCCTGGATATTTACGTGTACACGTGCTCGTAGCGAATGACGGCAGGAATATAAGGTGGCACGTAAGGTCAATCCTCGCAAATGGCTCAAGCAATTTTCACTTTACTCGGGTTATACTCGGCGTAGCTTTACTTCTACTCTTTTTCCTCTCACGTGCTACGTACCGACAAGTGTAACAGAGTGCAATTGAGAGAAAAAGAGAGAGAGAGAGAGTGAGAGAGAATGAATGAGTGAGTGAGAAAGAGAATATAAAGGCAAAGAACGAGAGAATTTATCGACTCGAGGAATTGTTCTGATTTCCCTCTCTTACGAG
>VBVR01006324.1:0-10484 GCA_011638315.1 Tetramorium parvispinum | reverse complement strand
ATTCGGGATAGATCAGACGTAGTCGGCAATCGCCGCGTCGGCTATTGTTATCTCGTTCTAGCGGGCACCCGACTCACTCGCACGCAGCGGTCTCCGCGCGCAGCCCGAGATCGAGCCCGAACTTCCGGGCTCTATATATTATATATAATATATAATATTTACGATAAAAATTTCAGAAATAGATTAAAAGAAGAAAAGAATATATAATCTAGAGTCCTGATCTAATTTCTTTCCAAATATATAATTAATAATAATTAAATATGCATGACCTGCAAACCTATATTTTACTTTTTATTAGAACTGCATTAAAAAAATTAGATATATTAAGGCTGAAGCAGCAATGATAAGTAAATGAGATTCTCTGGAAAAAAGCAACACAAAGATAATTTGCGTGAAAATTGAATAATACTGCAGTCCTTGAGAAGTTTCAATGGTGAAATATTCCACTATTAAGATTTGCAATGAGACTGCAGACGATCAATGATTAATTGACGCTAACAAGAGCAAACATCGCTGCGTCTCGTGATGTAACGTATATGACACATATTTTTTATTCGGTGTTTGTCAACTGTCGCATGTGCAATCGACATGTATCTGCAATTAAATGAGATACAGGAATGTATCCCCGTATACATTACGAGCGCATACATCAGGATCTATAGGCGCGTGATAAACGATTTGTTTGGCAGTGAGCAGATGTAAAAATATCACTTGAACGTCATCAAGCGGGAGGGCGTCCTTCGTGAAAAAAATAATTATTTATGTAAAAATTTATGTCTCTTATAGACAACCGCATACATTAATCAGAGATGGATCACGCTTCGGTGTCTTGACACAATTAATATGCGTATCCTCTTCTCTTTCTTTTCTTTCTTTTCCTCGCGAGATTTATAGGAATTGCATATCGTTTATATTTATTTATTATAACATATCGTTTATATTTATTATAATAGTTTCTTACACATAATAGCGTTTATCGTAGAGTAGTATTTTCAGTTCCCTATAATTACATTTTCTACTTTAATAGTTTTATTAATCCTTCTCCTGTTTATAAATTCTGTTTTGTTTTGTTACTTGTTTTTATTATCTCTTGTTACTTTTTATTATTTCCTTTTTCATAAATTTTTGCCGAAATAAAATAGCTCATGGTATTTTTATTATATATAAAGTCCAGACACAGTTCGAACGATCAAAAATGCAGTGAACGATTTAGTCCATCAACTTGACTGGGCGTTCAATTCATCGATTCTTACGCATGTCGTCTGTCACACACAAGAATTATGAATTTGTATAATTCTTTCTTCATTACTGTGCTCGTGCGCAAATCATACGTTATATGTACAAGTGTTTTACTGTGAATCGTGAGCGCAAATCAAATATTAGCCAGCTAATTTATATGGGGCACGAAATGGGTCCTCCCTTGTATTCGGGCTCTCTCGCCGATAGGTCGAATGGCTGCGGGACACTCGCGAATATCAAAACAGAGAGATCGTAGTTTGCAATCTATATTACTTGATCCCTAAACGGGATTCGGAAGTTGCGAAATTCGAGGACCGCTTTTTGCGGAGACATCCGTAGAGAATGTTCCGCACGATATTCCTGTTATGCCTAGCTGGGATTCCGTTTTCACGATGCAAGGAGGTAACGCTCAGAATACAAATATAAAATTTGATTATCGTTTCGTCTGTGTAAAAGTGAGAAATGCGACATCAGAACGTTAGAAATCAAAGGGTGTGTTTTCAGCTTCACGAGTACATGACGCCGGACGAGGTGATGTCCGTTTTTAACACGCCGCATCACCAAGGTAAGTGGATAAAGTTTTTCCTATAGAAAAATCTTTACTTTTATAGTATCATTTTAATGCCAAACTGTTCCTTTTTCTTCTAAATTATTAAAATTTTTCCTAGATCAATAATCATTCATAATATAATCGCGATAGTTCGTGGAATATTCGAAAAGTAAAGATGCAAAATCCAAAAAATTATATGAAAAACCATTTTATTTTGACTTTGGAACACATTTTTATTTATTTTTTTATCAAAAATCATTATGGACTTTAATGCATTTGAAGCTTGAGAACTAGTCTTGATTTAACGTCAGAAGTCTTCTGTCGGCTCTCTTAACTATTCTATTTTCTCTCTTACAACTGTTCTGATCTATTATTCATGAAAATTGTTCAACTTGTTTCTCTTTACGACGAAAACGTTATGAGCAGACAAAATGTGGCAAAATGTTATCATGAATTTAAAGCGAAAATAAATTATGTTCATGAAAAGAATGAAAGACCATTGTCATGTTGATGAATTAATTTAAAAAAATTAAAGAAAAATTTCATGCTGATAGGCGTTTAATGATCGATGAACTTCGTTAATATTAAAGCAGAATAGTTAAGAGAATAGAATTGTTGAAAAAAGAGCCGACAAGAGACTTTTATGACGTTAGAATCAAGAAATTTGTTTCCAGGCTCACCAAATGAGTTGAGATCCATAATAATGAAAAATAAAAAAAGATATGTTCTAAAGGAATTATAAGTCAATCCAAAAATAAAATATTTTACAAATAATTTTCTAGACTTTATATCTTTATTTTCCAAATAATTATCGTATATTACAATAGAATAATATTATTATCTTATTTGTATTAGACAATTTTTATAATCTCAATTTATATTAACTTTTAGTACCTATATTAACTTTTAGTACCTGAGTACGAAGTAGTGCCCGTGTTGCATGGCGAGGCGAAGAACAACGATTCTAAAGAAGACGCGAAAGGGCTGAAGCTGAAAGTCTTCAACGACGACGTCAAATTGTATTTGAATCCTACGGAAGGTATCCTCGCCAGTGAGAATACGCCCGTGTGGGCCGCTTCTTCCGATCCGAAAGCACCAGAAGGATTGCAATACAAGCAAGTACCCAAGGTACGTTTGATTTGCGATCGAATGGAAAACAAGCGCACGCAATACAAAATTTCAGCGTCTCTAAATTTTCATGATAGCTTTACGTTAGTAAAAATTACTATACAAGATATTAATTATTATTTTTACTACTTAATTGTCTTATCGCAGGCGATGGATTATGTGGGGACCACGTATCAAGATGTAAAATCTTCGAGCGCGGTTCTACTAACTCCCACTGCTGACGGTCAAGTGCATTTGGTAAGATTTGGAGAACCCGTTGGATTCCAAGTGTATCTCGATTGTATCTTCAAGTGTATCCCAAATTATTGTATCGAGATGAAATACTTTTTTTTCCTTTTTAAATGTAGGTACCTAAACAGGCGACATTATGTTTTCTTTCAGGACGGAGTGCTTAAGAACAAATACGTCATCAAATCCTTGCCGGGACGAATCCTGAAGCACGTTCTTTACGGAGGACACAATCTCTACGAGCCGCATCATACGAAAAACGTGACGGATGATGAGGACTTCGCCTATACGCATCATCACGTGGTGTACAAAGTACCGTCGAACCAATACAATGATCTGAGTAAGTTATTTGAATGCCTACGTGAGAATTTCATATGTATTCTGAAATAGCATAGCAGATTTTATGAACTGAAAAAAATTTATTTTTTAAATTCTTTATGAATTAATCCAAATGAACACAAAAGAAATTCTTTTTATATGCAAAAAGGTCTCGGAATTGCTGATATAAAAGCGAATTCTTTTTGAACTCTTAAGGGGGGAATCTAGTTTAGAACGTTGAAAAATAGGTCAATTTTAAGAAGTTTTTTTTTAAGAAACGATAAAGTCGATTGTTTCGAAACTATAAGGTTCATTTATAACGTACATATGAGTAACACAAAATAATTTTTTTATTTAAAAAAATGACCTTAACAAAAAGTTATATATTAATTAAATGTTCGTGCTGCGACTCCGGAGTTGTACATTGGCGGGCAATGTGGAGATTCTAAATCTTACCTTTAACAAAAAAACCAAAAATATTTTGAATTTTTATATAATTTTATAGTCGATGAACTAAAAAAAGTTGGAAAAAATATGTGTATATGTAAAAATTATCCAATTTAAAAAAAGTATCGATTTTAGCCCAAAAATTTCGATTTATTTGTGTAAAAAAGATTGTAAACTAATTTTTTTAAAATGTTCTTAATTCATTTAGAATGATTGGTTATTACATAACTAAAAAAACTCAGAAAGAAGTCAATCGGTCGAATAGTTTTCTCTCTATTGTGGCCAATTTGGAAAACATGGTTTCGAGAAAAACGCGTTTAAAATTTAAAGTACAAAAAAGTAATAATTTTTATAACTTACAGCTAAGTTTAAAGTACAAAAAAGTAATAATTATTGATAACTTATAGCTAATCTGCTATACCACGTATATAGACTACATGTGTATAGTTACTGACATACATGTGTTGCGAAAAAACATCTGCTGAGCACAATAATATCGTTTTAGGGACAGAGGCAAAAATACCTGTTCCAACTGCGTTCCGTATACCTGCGCGACGCATACTTGGTCTCTAAAGTTATAACAGAAAAACTACGAATTTCGCTCTATAACTTTAGGAATACATTCTCTGAAAATGCTACTTTCAATTAAAACAAAAAAAAATCGAAATTTTCGACCCTGTAAACCAGATTTCCTCCTTAAAAATGTTTCTGGAACAGAAATGAGATGGAAAAAGAATTAATTTTATAATTCGGAATTAAAAAATACTTTTTTTCTTTTCTGGGTTTCTTTCTGGAATTTCAGATGAGCGATCTTATTAATATTCTTATTTTTTTTCCAGAGATTACAGATCCTGAAGACGAGGAGGTGAAACGTAACGCTCCAGATGTCATTTATCCGGAATTTATAGTAGTAGCCGACTATACCATATACAGGTAGGTGAAATTTTATGTGACACCAGTTACATTATAAACAATCGTAATTTCTACAACAAACATGCAATATATTATGTTTTTATTAATTTTTCTGTTTATCGCAGATTGCTCGGCGGAAATATTGAGCGTATCGTAAAATATCTCGTCTCATATTGGAACGCAGTCGATTTGAGGTATCGTTTGCTAACCACGCCCAAAATTCGTTTTAACATCGCAGGAATAATCATAGGCACGGTAAGATTTAGCTCAATATTTTCATCGTCGTTCAAATATACATGTGTCATATCAGTATGTAAATTTTTTCAATTATTTGACGTTAAAAGTAAAAAAGAAGAGAACATACGAACAATATAGATAATAGTTATAAATTCAAAAAGGATTCGGTTTTTTAAATTCTTTGTGAATCAATATAATCTGTTCAAATAAACTCAAAAGAAATGTTTTTAAAAAATCTTCCACAGAAAAATATAAAAAGAATTTTTTTTATATCTGAAAAAGAGCTCAGAATTAGTGACATAAAAGCGAATTTTTGTTTAAACTTTTACGAATGTTTTAGAGTAGAAATGGAAAAGGAATTCATTTTATAATTCAGGAATTAAAGAAAAATTCTTTTTTAAATTCTCTATGCTATCTGAGAAGTTTCGAATTAAATATTACGTATTTAATATGTTCAATATATATTTTCAGAATTATTTTTAACGTAGCAATTTTATTATGTTTCAGGACAGTGATGCGACTCCGTATCTGGAAAACAGTCGTTTCGAAGTTTCATCGTTGGACGCGGATCGTGCTCTACGTAGCATGGCCGATTACTTTTATCGCGAGGAGAGATTCCCGAAAGATTTTTACGACATGGCAGTCGCTATGACACAGTAAGTGTAGTTTTCGGTACATTTTGCCCTTTTAATTTCTAGAATTACTTAAGAACGGTAACGCGCCTGAAATAGTAAACTTAAGTTATTTGTCATCTTTTTGAAATCAAAATTATGTCTCTCAGAACGTTCTGACATTAAATTAAAATAACGACAAATAATGTCAGCTTGTTACCTGGAGCGTAGACAACGCGAAAGTAATACAATCCCATGTGATTTCAGTCTAGACATGTGCAACATGCTCACCGATGACTTTTGCGACACGGCAACTTTGGGTGAGTCTGCTGAAATATCGTATATGCCAAACACGGCTCTTTCCGCACTGAGAGAAAAATATAGTTACTTTTGGCCTCAACCATAATTTTAAAATATTTCTAACACGAAATATAATTAATTTAATTATATGCATCATTATGTTAACTATAATTATCGTTAGAAATATTATAAAATTGTGGTTGAAACCAAAAGTAACTATATTTTTCTCTCAGTGCAAATTTATCATTAATTACGATTCTTTGACAAAAGAAAAATATATAATAATGATAAATTTGCGACCGCAGGATATGCCTATGTAGCCGGTGCATGCGACAGAAACGCAACGAAGCAATCATCTGAGGCCGTAGGAATCGTCGAAGACAACGGTGGATATTCCGGTATCATCCCTACGGCTCATGAAATCGGCCATCTGTAAGTCAATGTTGCATGCGTGACTTTTTTGTTCTTGCAGAAGGAAAACTCGTAAAGAATCTTATTCGCGAGTTTTGGCCAGACGAGGAATTTATATTGTGCCAATAATCGAATTCAATATTCTGAAATGCGTGCGACAGAGAAACGCGTGAATTATGGTTTTTTTGCGGCGTTAAAGATAATTATAAACATACATAAAGGAAAAGATATATGTATATTGTCCTCGGTTACATTCATATATTGCTTCAAAAAAAATGTAAGATGCGAGCGAATAGATGTCGAGCTTGAATCACATGATCTGCGAGCAAATCTTCAAATTCATCTTCACTAAATTTAATCGCCGAACGATTCAGAACTTTCAGAACTGCACACAGTTAATTCTATTCTGGTTTAAAATAAAACTTTTCACATGAGTTTCATTTAAATTTGATACTGTTTGGAGTTTTTAGAAATCGGGTTTTCTGTTAAGTATAATTGTAACTGGATTTTAACATTGTATCGTTTTTTCACTTACTTAATTCTTAATTTTTTTTTTAAGAACGTTGCATCCAAAACGATATTGTTTTAATTAATATAATTCAATTTTTGCGCAAAGAACTGATATTATTTATCGATCTTGAAGCACAACTTCTAATCGAAATAATAAATTCATATAATTAATCTATAATTAATTTAACTTTTAAAATTAATAAGCATAATCATATTAAATTCAGCATATAAAGAAATTTATTGGGGTAATACTTTTTGCAAAAATTTACGCAGAAATATTATTATTAGGATTGTAAATAGCGCCAGGTTATAAATAGCTTTTTTCTCTTTATTTAATTGTAATTTAGAAATGTTTAATGATAAAAGAACTTTTTATATTGTAGAATAGGAGCACGACACGACGGTAACCCGAAAGGCGCCGGAGATTGTCCGGCTCACGATGGCTTCATCATGACCAGCGGGCTGATGTTGCACGAGAACGGCTTCGAATGGTCCTCGTGCAGTATAAACGCCTTCTACAATTTTATCACGTACGCATTACGCATACATTATAACAAAGAAATTTTCTCTTTTAATAAATGATATTAATTTAAGAATTATTTCAGCGAGGACAGAGCAAAATGTCTTTACAACGAGCCTGTAATCGAGGGTATACCGGTGAAGCGCGTTTTGCCCGGGACTTTAATGTCCTTGGACGATCAGTGCAAGAAAGTCACTGGTACGATGGCGTGTAACGTAAGTAATTGTAATTTTTACGTCCTTTTATTACGCAACATTAGCTTTGCCTCGAGAACATTTTGAGAAAATTTAAAACGTATATTTTCTTTACAGACAGACGCTACAGTCTGCACTCGTTTGGACTGCGAGTACCCTGGATTTAAGGGCTACTGCAGGGCTACTGCGCCAGCAGCGGAAGGTTCTCCTTGCGGAGATGGTTTGGTGAGTTCTGATGTTTTTTTCAGTTCATTTTGAATATTTAAATTCTTGAGAAATAGCCATTATCGTAATAGTTTCAATATCATGAAGATAAAACTAGAAGTAGTATTTATCATAAAAAAATGTGATTACAAATATTATTATTATTAATTACTATATATATATATTAATAATAGTATTTATCTGGTACTTTTTTTAGATCTGTCTAAATGGCAAATGCGTGCTTGAAGGAGTATTAAAGGACAAAGACAAGAAATTACTCGAGAAGTTCCTACCAAAATTCGTCATTCAAAAAATCAGAAAGATTCCGTGGATGCAATTACTGAAAAGACTGAAAGACAAAGTGAAAGACAAAAAAGACAAACTAAAAGAAAAACTGAAAGACAAAGTGAAAGACAAACTGGAGAAACTGGAGAAATTATTTACATGAAAATAAATATCAATGTTGCTGAGGTAAAATTGATTTGTTGAAGTTATTTAAAAAATGCGAATGCTATGTAAAATGTATTTAAATTATATTAGCGACGAATACGAATGTTTAATTTTCTTTATTTCTTATTATTGTGTAACGAATTATTTCATAATCGCATTTATATTTGTCAATTCTTAATTTGAAAACGCAATTTTCTAGCAAAAGATAAAATTTCGTGATGAACAATTACTACGTTTATTAAAATAAGTGTTTCAATCTGTTATAGGACACCATACATACTGATATATCTATCACCGCATTCTATGTTGTTGCTGCTTTAATGGGGTACCATATAAGAAATAAAAGGATATATACTTCATACATTAAGGATATAATGTCTTTTAAAAATAAATTATATCCTGATTAATACTGTTCAAGTTTTTGTACATAATGGTTTACGCATATAAATACAGAGAAAGTCATATGTGCACATGTCAATATCGATACCAAAATATTGTAATTATCCAAAAATTCAAAAATCTATCATATTCTCTGTTAGTAACATATTGTTGAACAAATAAAAATTTCAGTTTTCGATTCAGATTTTCCATATTCTCAATTGTAAATTAAATTTCCATCGATTTAAATTCCAGGAATTAAGTCTTCAATATTCTTGTTTTCCTCAAACTTGAAATGTGAATTGACGTAACTTTTGATATTAATTATTTGCATTAATACTTTAATTTTGACATTAATAGATAGTCCATAATTAGAGAAAATATGATAGTTTTGGAATGCCCTGATAACGCAACACACTATGAAAAAATATATTAATCATTTCAACAGAAAATATTTCACTTAACTCATTAAATATAAATATGACTTTACAAATAAGCAACTAAGACAAATAATACACTATTTTCAACTTAAAGAACCAAGAACTGATTATTATACAGTCGTTGATTCTATGCCTACTTCATCATACAGTTCATCTTTGCTACCAGGATAGGAATTTTCTAAAATACAGTCTATTATTTCTACGCAGATCCTTTTCCTTTTTAAATATTCGCGTGAGTATTCATCTAGACTCTCTTGTGCCTTTCGCTTAGCCTCTTGCAAGTCCTCAGTAGTGGTTGTTTCCATCAAATTGTCCAATTTAACTGTTAACTGTTTTACATTTTGTTGCAGAGTAATCTTTTCCTTGTGCGCATCTTCCAGCGTCAAGCTTGACTTCAAAGAGGCTAAAAGTGCCTCTTGTTCTTTCATTTCTTTCACAACTTCCTGATATTTAGTCTCGACTTCACTGGCGTGACTTTGTAGTTCCTTGTCGATCCTCATTAGTTCATCAGTATCATATTCTGAATCTTGGACAGCGCAATATACCTTTTGTTTGCCATAAACCTAAAGACAAGCATGAAAATAGCATTTATTTTAAAAATTCTATTTTTGCATGAGCTGTAAATCTTGTTTTACTTTTTCAAACAGTTTCCCATCCGTCACTAATTGATCCAGAGCCTTTTGGACTGCAGTTTTATTGTATTCATTATGCAAATTCGTGACTACATCGTTCGCACTGTAAGGTCTGTTTTGCGTTTTCATATAATTATATACAGCCGACCTGGCCATCGTTATCCAATTAACTAAAACATAATGATAAAGATCTATATATGTATACATCGCTTGCATAGTAACACAACTATTTGGGATATTGCTAAAGGAGCAGTACTTTAAAAACGTTGAATTTCGACAGACTGTTAAATGGCAAATACAAAGGTAATTTGATATATACACATTTGAAGTACATACATTTAAAACGTATGCAGAAGATCGGAAGCACTGTTTACGAACCGGCACAAACAATATGTATACAAAGACATCTAACAATCCCGGAAAACTACTACAATTTCGTTTGTTAATTTGGCTACAATCATTCATTTGTTTACCACTTTGCAAACAACGTCAAGCACCACACAAGACAAAATCCGTCTAATATTTACTGGCAAAATATTCATGAAGTACCTAGTTTCTCCACCTACTCGAAAAATATTGGAGACAGTTTACCTCTATATGACCAGAGAGAAGCCTGAGAGACGACACGGCCCGATTTTAGCTGATCCGCGAAGACGATACGCCCTCTGCGGAAGTCAGAAAACGTGCACATGAGCTACATAGCCAATGTGCACGTTTGGGCCGAAGGGTAACGCGTATGAGCACAATTGTGGTTCTGTTCCGTGCTATGTACACG
>VBVR01006323.1:0-10484 GCA_011638315.1 Tetramorium parvispinum | reverse complement strand
TCATCGGATGCGGATTACGTGAACGGCGACACTGGCACGGCCAGCTCGCATCCGGTGCACCCGAAAGGGAACATCCTTTCTCTCTCTCTCTCTCTCTCTTTCGCTCCGACGTGACGCGCTTCCGATATACATGTCGGAGTTTCCTTTCCGTAAAATCGTCGTGATCCGACGACGATTCATTCCGACTCGGCGACTCGCGAATTCCCATCGCAACAGACCGGATGTAGGTTATTAACCCGTGAGTGTGCGTGCGATTATTTTCGAACGGAAGTACACGAGATAACTGTGTTATTCCCGCATTGTTTCCTAATCGGCAGATACGTTTATGTAGTGATCAATACATGTCAAAATACAAACAATAAATTGTCGAGTCTGTATTAGATTGGATTACAAACGAGCATTTTTCATCTTTTCCAAGTATTTTACACTTGTACATATGTAATATTCAGATTATGCAAAGTTTCAATATCATTGAATTGATATTGTAATGATTTCCGAGATGCAATTATATTGTATTTCTTACTTTACGCAACTTTGAGATCGTATTTTTAAAACGTTCTAAACAGTTTTGTTTGAGATAACGAACATGTTTCGACAAGTCGGCATTTTTCAACGCATTTATCATATTTCACAGTTAAAAAGTTTTTAAATGATGTACACATATTTATTATCTTTACGATAAATTTTTTCAAATATTTTTCTTAAGATTGCACTTCCTATCTGAAGAATATACACAATAAAGAAAATACAATATTTCTTATAAATTTATTATCTTTAAAATACTTTAAAATTATTATTATCTTTAAGATACAACTTTAAGATACTAGATAGAAAATATGACACCTTTGAGAATATTTCGGAAAAAATGGAATACAATATCGTGTGCAACTGTTCAAGTTAATATAAACGATAAGCAACATTAATATGATAAGATATAAACTGCGAGGCTTCATAATATTCAAGATAATATTGTTGCGCCCGCACCGACATGACCCTCCGAGGGCATAACAATACAAAGAAAATGACACTGGTAGTTTTACATGTTTTTTTTCTGAGATTTACATTCTTATATTTTATATATATGTATATTCTTCATTATAGTTTCATACGTTGTCTTATTGCAGCTTTTATCCATATGCCTGCATATAAAGGGCTTCATATATTTTAATTGGACTGGAAATGGTTTCTTAGATAATAAGAAGAAATACTCGTAATAATAATGTCCTTATTCTATGAAATTTTAAAATCTATTTATTCAAACTATTTATCTGAGCTTGTAAATATATCATTTTCTTAATTACATGAGGCTTTATGATCTTTTAAATAATTTCTACTAACAATAAGAAAATTAACGAAATTTTTATTTTTAGGCAAAAATTTACATCTAATAAAATAGAGAAAATTCAAATTTTAGAAAATATTAGAAAAAAACGTAATTTTTATTTTAAGTATTTCAACGAAAAAATATATGAATTGAAAAGACAACATTATGAGAAATATTACTTTTATGGTTACGATTCTATACATAGAACGGTTCTATGAAATACAATTACTTGAATTTATCGTATTACCTATATATTTGCAATAAAATTGCACTTTTACCTATTGGATTTTTTTAAGACGTTTATATCTATAATAAATAAAATTCGTAAAAAAGGAAAGATATGTTCTAATGAGAAAAATACGAGAAGTAAAACTTGAAAACCTACGGAAAAAAAACACAGCAAAGAATTTTAGAATATTATATTTCATAATTTTTTAAATGTTTTTTACACTTCATCAAGAAATAAAAAGAATCGTAGCCTGAACGTTATTATATTGACACGTCAATGTATCGTGTGTACTATTGAATTTTATTTTTTTTCCAACGCATTCCTAAAAATGTTATTCTTCCTATCAAATTTTATTTTGAAAGTAACCAATCGAAACATTTTCTTTTTAATTTGTAAAAATTCTTAAAGAGAATACAATTTCAAGAAATATTTGAATAAAAGTTTGTCGTAAAGATTGTACGCTATTTAAAAATCTATTCTTTTCAGTCATTGGGAGGAAAAGCCACACAGACAATATTTAAAACTAATTTTGTACATGTACATAATGCCGTGTCAAACTTTTTTATATTTTACGATGCTTCAAATCTTGTTTCTTGAAACGTTATTTCCGTTTAATTAACGATTTCAACGATTGTATTTACGTGTCGGAACATATATTGCGAAAAAAATGAGCGTTTAACTGATAGATTATCAGTATATACGTGACAATTCGAATAGCTAGAAAGAGAAAGACATACGTGACGCGTCGCAAATTAATGCGTTGAGACATGCCATTGATAAAGCGATTAATCTACCGATCGGCTATACCTGTCAGTCGTGATGTAAACAGACTACCGGTAATTGTTTGTCGAGCTCAAGCCAGAGATCTGAACTCTGTCATATCTAAAGTGCGAATGCTACGCCGTGGAAAGAATTAATTCTGCTTAGTATCAAAATTAGAGCATAACATAGCATGCAGTGTTATTTAGATTATAAAAATGTATTTAATTCAAGAAATTTCTAAAAAGACTTTCAATAAATAAACTGCAAATTATATTATAAATCTATTTTATTTCAAAATATTAGGAAAAAAGATCATTATGGACACCATGAAATTATTTATAAATGGGATATTCTCAAATTAAGACTGATAAAAAATTGATTTAAAATAATTTTTAAATTACATAATGTTTTCTAGATCAAGCCGTTTCTTTAGAAAGATTCAGACTAACAATAAGAGATACCTTCCATATATCACTCCTTTCTAATTTTAACTGCAAATAAAATATTCGAGCATGTATATGAAATAATCAAAAAACATATAGATACTTTGCAGTAAGACTTGAGTGAGTAATTAATACGTTGGTTGCTATAACAACCTGACAACAGCCTTGGCGTCAAGAAAACGCGGTTATCTGCGACGCGTTGTATCTTATCATCGAATACACCGTGAAAACACGAAATCGAGATCATGTTGAAAGAAAAATTCCTCGGCTTCGTCGATCAAACAAAAATCAGAAAACGTGTCGCGATTATCGTGCACGATCGAAACAACCTGTTAACTCCGTGCTCGTTGCATGGTAATAACGCCATGTTCTAAGCGCGTGCACTGTCGTCGTGAAAACGAAAGTTACAAACCATTAAGGTAAAATGTAGTTCTTAGCGCGACACTTGGACTTAGCAGTGCATATGTCGTGTTTAGTGTTACAAATGCGATCGGCCGCTTTTTACATGGATACATAGTTTCAATGTTATATTATTCCACAACAGTGGTTCTCGCAATTTTGTCAGCCTTGGCACAAAATTAAGGAGTCAGCGAGAAAAAAAGATTGTCTAAAGCAAACGTTTTTCCGCAAATGCTAATTTACTCGTAGTCGCGTTGGTTTTTGTTCGTCGATCGCGTTAAATGCGACCTAAAAATAATGACGCTTATCGATGTCGATTGTTGCGACGAAGGTCGCGGCGACAGCGTAAAAAAAATATATATATATATATAATGTTTAATGATCTCCAAAATTAGCACGCCCAGATGTGTACCGATAATCTCTAAATTCATTTCACTTACCTTACACCTTCGCGTGATAATGTTAAACACCGGCATGATGCAACACCGATCCGTTGGTAACTGACACGTGCTCGCGAAGCTGTCGCTTCCAGTCGATTTCTTTCCGAGTGCTATCGATATATCCCGAGAGATACCACTCTGGCGCACGGTGCTCACCGACCGATCTCCGATTCGATTAATCGAGCGAGCACACCGAAGCAATGCCGATCGCATCGAAATAGCCCATCGCTGTTTATCAAATTAAGTACTAAATTAAACTCCGATCGATGCAGCGAACCGTTTCTCGCAGGAGAAAGAGATTTCCGAAGCGCACTTTGGATATTCTGCAAAGGGAGTTTCCGCACTCCGCACAATTACCCGATGCAAGCAAATATACACAATAATCCTGGGATTTAGAGACAATTGGTGGACGATCGTTAAGCGATTCTTCTACTGCGTAGAGTAATACGCTTTCAGAGATATCGTCGATCACTATCAGCAATCAGATAGTAATATCTTCAAAAATCTCCAAGTGCTTCCAGTTCCTCGAAACCATCAATTAATTTCTCTTCTACTTCTGACTGACGGGCACGATACACATTATTTATTCCTAAATGGTGCTCTCGGCGACGTAGTCACCGATCGTTAATTGTCTTTTAAGTTTGTCACGCTCTCACTGCCGGCAATCCCAGAAATGTTGAAATTTTTCAAGTATTCGATTCGTGAAACTCAAATAGATTTCCAATCGACGAACTTGTGGCGTGCCGTTGTCATCAATTCAATCCGAGAACGGTGCTGTGTTTCCAACGACGCTTGTTCAATCAACGTTGACACGTAGATAACAAAACACGTATCGTTGCCGTCGTCTCGCGTTTCATCTATCGGAAGGCCGCTCCGCGCACGTTTTCTTTAATCCGGACGTCGTCCTCCGTCCGCGTCGAGCGTGCCGCGCGTGTCGTCTCCTTCGCTCGCTCCCGGCGTCGCCAAGCACTCGCGGGAGAGACAATCGCAATTGGGTCGATCGATGACACTTTCGTCGTCAGGATGGGCGACGCGACCGCGCCGATGACGATGACAACGACAATGACGACGACGACGATAAGGAGAAGCGCATTTTCCTCAATCGATCGCTTGTTCACTTGTGCGTGCACCGAGTGTCGATTCCCACCGCGTTTCACCTGCGAGATTGTCTTGCCCCAAGGTCGCGGCTACCAGATAACGCGCCTCTCGATCTGTGACGATTCCTTCGAGAGCGATATTATTGCGTGGTGTACAGAAACTCAGAAATCCGACGTATCTTCTTCTATGACGTCTATTATAACGACGAGACAATAAAAAAGAGAAATACCAGTGAAGATATTGACGAATAATTATGCAATTGGATTATTCCACTGTTGGCTGTTTCATTGAAATTCTCGAGGATTATCTTAAAATTTTTCTGACATTTCATATAAAGTCCGATAATTTTTTAAGAGTTTAATCAAGTTTACTTTGCAATTGCGTCATTAATAGATTTTTGTGAAGCAAACGAAAGAAAACGGATGTTTCAGTATTATTTTGAAGACAGTTGGAAGTTACCAATTCTTTGTTTTTTCGATTTTTAAAAATTATTCGATTCGCAGCACCGATAGTTTTTTCCACGAGTCGCTTCGAGGAAAGCTTTTGAGAAAAGTTTGCCGCGAGACGGTATATTCAAAATTGCTCGACGCTCGGTTATACTCCGATGAGCTCGCAAGGACAAGGCTCGCGAGGTCGCGCGAGGAAAAATCTCGGTCTCTCGAGGAAATCCTTGCGTTCTAGAAACCGACAAGATTCCGAATCCACCGATTGAATTTATATACTCTTGCAATTGTCCAAGGCTGTCACGCTTTACGTTTATCGATGAATCGAGCTTCCACTTGTACATGCCTTGTGCAATTCCGATCGTATCGAAGCGAATAAATCCACCGCGAAATTCTTTCGCGAGGACAGCCGGCACGCTTTCACTCGTACTTGACTTTTTAAGCACGGCACGGCACGGCACGGCACCTACGGCACTCGCTCGAGAATGAAATTCGATGTCACCTTTCTGTCCTCTCGGGCGCGATCAACATAATTCTTTTCCCGACAATTACGATTTTACTCAACACCTCGGCTAATCCATCGATTAAATTCACGATGGAAAGATGGACAGTTTATTAGCTCTTCGTTTCCGCGCGCACAATCGTAAAAGTCCGAAACGACGTGCAGGGACGTCCTTGACGCACAAGTTTACGGCACACACGCGTTGCAAGTGTCGCTCGTAACTGTCGTAGTCTGTCGCGCTGCGTTCTTCGTTCGAAAAGCGCGCTCTTCTCGCACGCGAGGCGAGGGGGCAATCGACAAGGGGAGAATCGACGTAAATCCCCCACGATAGATCACCGTGGCGTACACGATTAATACAACGACTTTTACGAACGTTACGGGCTGTAAAAATGTCTTCACTGGCGAAGGCGCGGAGGCGCACGACCGGCGCGGCGTGTTGCCCTGCGCGCCTCGCAGGCGCTATCGATCGATCGATTACGCGGCGCGCGGGGTTTCCCCGTGGCAGTGGGGCACAAAACGTGCCGGCGGCGAGTGCGCGCGCGCTACCGCGACGTTCGAAGGCCGCAAACGTCGTGTCGGCTCTCGACGTGAGTCACTACGAGCGTAGACCGAAGCTAAGTGGCGGACTGGTCAACAATCGCGCGAAACACACCTCGGGACAATAGGTCCGCGCGCCCACCAGGAGCAACAAACAACACACCTCGCGCCGCGGCGACGGACTCGTGTTCTGAAAGAAGCTCCGTGCGCGCGTCAGCCCAAACGGCGCGGATCCGCTCGGTCGCGCTCGTCGACGCTCGGACGCGCTCGGCCCGCGCGCCACGCGCTCACCGCTCACTCGGTCGCCAACGCTCGTTGCAACAGGTTGTTGTTAGTTGCAAACTGTCAACCGTCGCTCGTTTCGAAAAAGGAGTTTATTGCACAAATTTCATTTGCGCCGCCGAAATAAGTTTCGCTCACGTACCCACGCCATTTTTTTTTGTTTTCCTAAATGCGAGATAGACTCTCTATACAAGCTGTGATAGAAAATGCAAATACTTTTATACAGTTTGTATTTTTGTATTTTCAAACGGTAAGATTTTCAGATAAAGGTTTCATCGGTCTTATATCCCATTTTTTAAATTTTATTTTAATATTTGCAGTTAATACTAATTATGCAGTAATTAAATCGATTTTCTTTTGCCATTGAGAATTTTTGAGTAATTACACTTTTTTTCGAAAAAGATTTATTAAACTGAAATTCAAACTTTTTTTTTCATATTATATGAAGAATTCTACCCTAATTTATTATTATTTCAATCGGTTTGATCTCATTGAATAAAGGAGCGATATATGTGATTTTGTATCTCGTTATGTAACTACCGGAAAAAGATAGGCGATATATTAAGCGTACGATAAAAATCTAATGAGCCTCAAGTGTCCCAAGTGTCACAGCAGTTACATCAAAATATGGGCTTTTGAGATACAACATACTATCTTACGTTAAGGTTTGTAAAAATCATTTGGAGAGACATATTTACGATTGAAATCTAGAGATTTTCTTACCTTGTCATTGAAAACAAGTAATAGTGATAACGAGCATGATATAACCTGTGTATTGTATGTACGAATATAATGAAACAAAATAAATTTTTCCTTACGTAATATCTGAGCATACAGTAAAGTATTAGTTACACTCCATCAGCAATAGATTGAAAAAAAAAAGAGAATTGCGTTAACAAGTATTGATAATATTTTTATGAACTTACATAACGTGCGATTACGATACTCACTTCGTATGTTTATGCAATTACGTTCAAGGTACCGCGTAAATCATTCGGTTGTTAAACTTTGACGACAAATTTCAAAAAAGTAGATTTGTTACGTTCTGTCTTTTGCTTTCTTTTTCTTTTTTTTGCTCACAAAACTCGAGCGCAAAATTAAAGGAGAGAAAAATAAAACGCATAAATGTAAAACGTTCTTTGTCGCTCGCGAAAGAAATATACCTCGTGGATCGCACAACGTCTTAAAAATTTCCATTTGTCTTTTTTTCTTTGATATATCATAACAATATAATTATTAGTGATACGATTACAACTTATCATTACTTTCTAAAATAAAATGTACTAATAAGATAATAAAGTGGAGTAATACAGCGACGAGGCTTACGTCGCATAATCTGGAAATTGACGTTTGATAAGAGTGTAGGAGTAAAATGCAAATACTGATTATCGGCGTCGAGAGGGAGATTACGTGGCCCGATAATGTCATACGACGATGTTTCGTGTCATGTAATTCCTCTTTAAAGAACGACAATAGTTTGATGGCAGTTATCTAGACTGTGTAAATTTACTGTTTTGAAAACGAAGAAAAATTCCCGTCGCGCTAATAAGTAATATGTAATGCTAATATGAAATTTATCGTGCATTTACTTTACATTGTGTAGGAAAATAATTTGATTAATAAAATACACGGTGAACACCTACGAACTTTACATATTATATATGTATCATGATTCTCTCTGTTTTTAAAATAACATGCAGTATATTTGTAGAATGCAAATTTTTAATTATATTTATATCTTTCAAATTATTACTTTGATTTGAATATATTTTTTACTTCGCACTCTTTGCAATTTACAGTTGAAATGGAATAATAATAAAAGCTTTGAAGAGAGAGAATTGCGAAACAATCTTTCTTCGCGCCGGGTGGTGCGGATCTTTGAGTTTCCATTTCATTGAATCGATAATAGATCAGAGAGACAATCGTGGCAAGTACAAAGTTCGGATATAGATCTAGGTCCTTCTTTCACCCGGCATTACGTATTCTATGCTCGCGTTACAAATACGAAACACTCCTTGATTTAGTTAGAGAAACAAATCTTATATTTGGTAAGTGCGATCTATCGACGTTGTACTAGAACTGCCAGAGTAACGCAATCGGTTGAAATATACTGCAGAAGGTACTGCAAGAACAGTAGTAGGGAATATTTAGGTGGAACGTGTGCGACCGTACACGTGTGCATCGGACGTAAGAGCGAACGGGGAATATCCATTACGTAACGGAGCCTAAACGTCCGCGGCGACGCTAATTTACGATTCTTCGTTCCGAGCCGTCGTTGCGATGTGCGATCGGCGTTATGGAAACCGGAATATTTCGATCGCAACGAAAGATTTATGCTGATCGATCTGAAACCCGGTAGCGTATTTTTATTTTATCCCTAAATTGATAATAACCTCGTTACCTCGCGACAACCGACCAGATCGACCGTATTGTCCGATATGAAACTATCATTTTACTGCAACAACAAATCTACATTGCGGCTCAATTCATAAAATTCCATATTTGTTTTTGGAACCTAGCCAACAAATTATCCCGTTTATCATTACACGTTTAACATCACACGAATTTTGAAATCATCTTTTATTAAAGTCAATGTACCTATGCTTTCCGATTAATACGATACTATTAAAGTTTATTACTTGATTTAAACAGTACTTACTTTTTTAAATAAATAATTAAAGACTCGGTATTTAAAGTTTCAATTTATAGTTTGTTATATAATTGTTAATTGAATACTAGTTAGCATTAACTCACGCACTACTACACCACATGACTTTGACTCTCAATTGTATTGTTACTTGGTTACTTTTTTCAAAAAGCGAAATTTCGACTATTTAAAAAAAGAAAAGAATCCACGTGCTAATATGCAAATGCAAAAGGAATTAAATGGTATAACGATATTCTCTCTTAATATTCTGAAAATTACAATTCTGACGTTGAAGCCTGTTGAATATATATCGCGTGAAACTGTTAAATGCAAACGTACGAATGAGATTTCTCCATTGCAACAGGTGCAAATACCAGGGTCATATTAAGACCTCAAGCCATTCAAACCGCGATGTATTAAGAGCTTAAGGCCTGCATACACCGCGAATGTCAGGCCAATGAAAATTAAGCCGATAGCGCTCCGACGCCAAGTTCTCGTAATTCCAAGATACAACCGCGCTCGAAATAAGACTCGGTGAGAAAAAAGAAAAAGTATTCGCTTCAAGAACTTGCTTTCTAATATGCTACAACTAGAACGCAAATTCTGTGGAATTCTGTGTCTATTTATTTACGAAAGCATTAATCTCGATGGTAATTATAATAGACAACCGCGCGTCACTCAGTGCATTAACCGTGTAACAAAGATTAATTATGCTCCAACTCACGGCTACGTGCGACGTACGCACGGCAAATCGCACGCGGCAAAATGTCTAGGGTGAGATCCGTCTCCGTCGGTACCAGAATCAATGGTCACGCGTGCGAAAGAGATCGTTAAAATTTTTAGGCAATTTTAGCGCAGACACACGGTCGAAAGATGTTAAATACGTCGTCGCTTTTACGACTGTTTTTACGATTGTTCAACGGAGACCGCGATTTCCTCATGTTCGCGGATGCGAGCCGAATATCAAAGCAGAAGAAGTCGCTGCTATCCGTCTCTGGCGCAATCGACTGCGACCGACCGAGAAAGTAAAAGCGACCGAGCACTTGCTCCTCACAATTTATACCGCGCTCTCGCCGTAATTTACGATCTCTTTTCATTTCTTTCTCTGACGGGAAGAAAGAAGGTTACGCGGTTTATGACATGTTTATCGAGATAAAGTCTGGCAAATATAACAGACTCCAAAAGCAATGTTAAATAAATGAAAAGAATGATATCATGTACTATATATATACATATATCACTGAATTAAATAATATCTTGAATATTCAAAAGAATATAATAGTAGGCTCTTTTGAAGATCTCTTATAAAATAAAGTTTAGACATATCTCGAGACGCTCGATACATAGAAAATAATCGCGCGATACAATATTTCGTTCC
>VBVR01006322.1:0-10486 GCA_011638315.1 Tetramorium parvispinum | reverse complement strand
TTGCTTGTTTAAATGTTATATATACTTTACTGCAATTTATAAGTGATATTCTGACATCCTTATCGGATTTTCATCTAATAGCTAAATAGGTCAATATATTACTAGAGTCAAAAAATTCCCGAAATGAATTTTTAAAAATTTATTTATTGAAGTTATACAAATTTAAGCTACACTACCTTCAAAGTACTCTCCTCCTGCATTTTACACACTTGCCCCACCGTTCGTACAGTTGTTGAAAACATTCCTCGAACCCAATATTTGAAAGTGCCATCAGCTGTCTTGTCGCATTTTGAATGACCTCAGAATTCGAGAACCGTTGTCCCCTCAATTTCATTTTTAGCTTCGGAAACAGGTAAAAATCGGAAAAAGAAGGAAACGCCCTGAAAAATAGATAAGAAACAAGTGAGTTTTGCTGCATGATAATGTTCACATCGGTCACTAATGGTTAAAAATTACCTTGCCAAGAATAATGTTACCGTTCTTGAACACTCCCCGTACTCATCCTCCAATCTCGCACCAGCCAATTTTTACCTGTTTTCGAGGCTAAAGATTAAAAATGAAATTAAAGAGGCAACGTTTCTTGAATTTTGAGGAGGTCATTCAAAATGCAATGAGATAGCTGATGGCACTTTCAAATATTGGGTTCGAGAATGTTTTCAACAACTATGCGAACGTTGGAACAAGTATATAAAATGTAGCAAGAGAGTACTTTGAAGGTAGTAAAGCTTAAATTTGTATAACTTCAATAAATAAATTTTTAAAAATTCATTCCGGGAACATTTGATTCTAGTAGTATAAGTATCTTTCTTGGGTTCAAATTAAATATAATAAAAAGATTTTTAATTTTTTATTCTTATAGTATAAGGATACAAAGATAAAAGTGATATCCAGTGATTATGTTTTTACTTTCTTACTATACTAAGAACGTATTATATTCATAATATTAACATTGAATACATTTTATAAAAATTATTTGATTCCAAATACATTTTAATTTTTTCTTTATATGAAAATACTTAAAAAAGTAATTAGTAAAATTCTTACTTATTTTCTTGATAAATTAGGAATTAATGATAACATTTGGATAAGATAATAAATAAAAATTTACAGAAGACCAAGCCACTCTAATGATCTTGACCTTGATATATGTTGTCAAGATCAGCCTCCTGAGTGACCTTCAGAAGGTTTTAGCCGTCGCACATTGTTTGTTAAAAAGTTATTAACAAAAAAGTTTAGTAAATATAACAGTTATTTTATATAAATAAGTACATGGATAGACAGAATATGTAGAAAATAGACGACCAATATTCAAAATAAGAATTTTAATCAGTATTTAAACGGTTTAATGGATATATAGAACTCATTATTTCAAAGAAAGCCTCAATACAGCAATAAAAATTCTTACAATTGAATGTACTATTTGAACGTTTGTATTTTCCATTAAAGTATATTTTTAAAACAAATATTTCATTTTTAACTGTTTGTATTTTTAGTTAAGCAGAGAATATTTTGTATTTATAATAAAAAACTATTCTATGTATTCACTGCTTTAAATGATTTATTTTTGTTCATACATGAATTATATAAAAAAGTACAATTATGATAAACGCATTGAAACTTTTTTTGAAATTATGAGCGTTATATATCCAATACAAAATATAAATTAAATAAGAATATTGTAAAAAATAATACTATATAATATTAGTAATAAACTTACGTAGAAAGTTGAAAATTTCGTCTCATTTATGAAACTATTTTGTCATTAACTTTTTAACAAATATAATGAGCGACGGCTAAAACTTTCTGAAGATCACTCAGGTGGGTGACCTTGAGAACATATGACAAAGTCATTGGAGTGGCCTCTCCTTTTGTAAATTTTTAAGATAATAAAATAAACGATCATAAAATTCTAAATACTACTTTTTGCATAAAAATGGAGGCAATAATTAAAACCAATTACATTTAAAAAGAATTACATTTAGAATGTAATTCTTTTTAAATGAAGAATTATATATTAAGAATTATATATTAAGAATTATATATAAATGAAGAATTATATATGAAGAATTATATATTAAGAATTATATAATATAAAGAAATTTTTCTTTTTGAATGAACTATTTGTGACACTAAAAACTAGGGAAAAAATTCCATTTTTGTTCAAAGATGCCGAAAATAGACCCATAAACCGCCTATCGGAGTTGGTAAAATGGCCCCAGGAATCATCTTTAAAGGTATTTGCGTCTTCGGGGATAACACCATTCTGTATTTTCTCAGCATCATAGCTAGACCTGCCTTCATCAGTAGTTGGGCCATTCTCATTCCCACGCAGATTCGAGGACCTTCGCCGAAAGGAAGATAGGTGAATTTCTCGATGTTGTGCTTTCTCTCCGAGTTGAATCTTTCGGGATCGAATTCCTCAGGATTTTCCCAGTATTGGGGATCAACGTGAAAAGCTTGAAGCGGAATCAGGATCGGTGTTCCGGGTTGCACGCGACAGACAACTCCATCGGATCCTTTCAGTTCAAACTCTTCTGTGCATTTTTTCTTCGAGAATCCTCCTGGAATCAATCTCATCGATTCCTTGAAGACTTGGTCCATGTATGTCATCTCTCTCAAACCTTCATAAGTGATTTCCCCGTTGTATTTATTCAATACTGACACCACCTCTTCGCGTAATTTTTCTTGTACTTCCGGATGATTGGCCAAACGAAAACCGATGAAACTCATTACAGAGCTAGTAGACTCATAGCCATCGATGACGAACGACAGTACTAGTCCAGTGAGCATTTCGATATCGAATTTCTCTCCTTCTGCGTTCTCCAACTCGGCCATTAAATGGAGAAAATCGTTCCTAGGTATTCCATCCTTTCTTCTTTGCTCCATGCGATCCGCGACCAATGTCCTTAAGAAATGGTCGACGTGCTTTGGGACGAAACTCATTTTGAAGATTTTATTTAACATTGGGATAAAAAATGAAAGAGTGAACATAATTTTGTTTCGCAAGGACGGCTCAAAAATGGCTTGCCCAAGTTTTCGGAAAGACATATCCTTTTTCTCGTCATCAAAGCAGAATCCATCCACGCCAAAACCAGCGGCAGCTACTACTTGCGCGGTGTATCTGGCGAACAAAGATTTTAGCTCGAACTCTGCTTTATCGACGTTGCTCAGCTTTCCATCGATATACTTCTCACATGTCGCACACACTGGTTTAATACTTTCAAGCAGGATCTTTAGTCGCATACTAGAAAATGCATATGTCAAACGCTTTCTGTTGTGTAGCCACTTCTCGCCGGTAAGAACAAAGGGATTATGTGCCACGAGCGGATCCAGTTCGAAGTCAACTGCAAACATATTATTCTCAGAGAAACTTGAAAAATTAGTCTGCAACACCGTTTTTACCAACTCCGGTTCGAGAATCATCAATGTTGGTTTTTCGAACTCATAAATTCCTATCATACTGCGACCCTTGTTGTCGTTGTAGATCTTGTAATAGAAGTCTCCGAAATTAATCCTCATGCAGGACACCGACAGCATGTGACCAAATCCTGGTAGGGCTCCAGCCAAGCACGGAACTCCACGTTGTTGCCAGTATTTGTAATTTTTCGTGAGATAGAAATAAACAGCAAGGAGAGCTCCGAGAATCAGTGACACGAGCATGACGGTCATGTTGCTTTTCTCGTATAACAAGTGGCACTTGGTCAGATAAATTGATGCAACCTTGTCCACGTATCAGCTGCGACTGGCTGTGATGTAGCGAAATCGCTGAAGCGAGTGTACGTTGATAACAGTAACGAGAGTAACAAGCGAAAATACTATACAGAAATCGTTTAAGTTATTTAACAAGTTATTAATATGTAATATGTAATTATTATTGATGATTATTAATAATTATTAATATGTAATGTTCATGAATATTTTTTCACAATTGTATAGATTAAATTCCTCGCAATAAATGAAGAAAGAATATTAGGAAATATATATTAAAGATATTACAAAAATTTTTTATTTTATTAACTTTTAAATTATAATTAAAAACAAAATAATAAATAAAATATCTAATAATGAAATTGAGATTGAGGAGATTATTTTGGGATATTTGCGTCATGTTTATTGCTTGCTTACTTGTTTAAGTGCTACATATATTTTACTGCAACTTCCCAGATAGGAAACGGATGCAATAATTGCCTTAAGATGATTCTGCAAATATTTTGCTGAAATAGAATTTTACAATTATAAGTTATAAATATTGATAAAATAATTACGCAAAGTTTTATGTCAAAATAAAAAGTAAAAAGAATTTTTTACTATTACTTGAATAATAATTTAACAATTTTATGTAGACTTATTACGCAATATATTAGACATTATATTTTAAAATTAAAATGAGGCTAAAATTTTTCTGCATGCTTTCCTATCTGGGTTGCATAGATTTGTAGTATCGGAATAATAATCGCGGAGTCAAATAACATCACTTGAGGTTCTTCTTCAGTAAATTCACCTTATATTGACCTTACATTATCTAATGAAAAGAGTTTGCTATATTCTGTTATCATTATTTGTTCACTGTTAGTTTGTCATAGATAATAATGATAATCGTATACGCAATAAGAGAAATTAGAGAGAGAGAGAGAGAAATTTTCTGAAAATTAAACAAACATTATGTGCGTAAATCTAAAAGAATTCAGTTTAATATAGTATATGGTATGTATATGGGTCATTTTCTTATTGAATAATAGCCAGCAATTGCACTGATAACTCGTTCTAACTTTTAATATAGGTTGGCGCTCAAGTATCGTCTAAATGTCTATCGTGTAATAATAGTTTCGACTTTAATATCAAGTTCGCTTTATTAATAATATAAAAATTACAAGTTTTTAGTTATTAAATATTAGGAGATTGTTTTTAATGCTTACGGTAGTAAATAATGTTTTCTATGAGCAATTTATCATTACATATATTACATAACAGATATATATAGAGTTAATTGTTATACAGCATTTTTACAGCTTCATTTAAAACTAATTTTTTTATGTACTTATCTATTTAAAACTTAATATATTTTTTTAATATCTAAGAGTGTAGATATATTATCAAAAAACACGGTACTATTTTTTGTCAAGTGTAAGTAACACAAGACATGTCGAGACACACGAGATGAGGATTTGAGAGAAAATAAAAGTAGTAATTAAAACTGAATAAATTTCAAAAGAATTACATTCTGTAAAAAGAAATTCTTTTCGGACATAAATAAACTCTGTCGTAACACTGAAAATTTGGAAAAAATTTTAAAGATATTTGTTCTTAAGCACGCCGGACATAAACCCACACACCTCCTTTTGGAGTTGGTAAAATGGCCCCAGGAATCATCTTTAAAGGTATTTGCGTCCTCGGAGATAGTTCCATGCTGTATTTTCTTATAATCATGGCTAGACCTGCCTTTATCAGTAGCTGAGCCATCCTCATACCCACGCAGATTCGAGGACCTTCGCTGAAGGGTAGATAGGCGAATTTCTGGATGCTGTGTTTTCTGTCCGGACCGAATCTTTCAGGATCGAATTCCTCAGGATTTTCCCAGTATTGAGGATCTTTGTGCAAACCTTGAACCGGAATCAGGATCTGTGTTCCGAGTTGCACACGACAGACAATTCCGTCGGATCCTTTTAGTTCAAACTCTTCCGTGCATTTTTTCTTCACGAATACTCCTAGTGGCAATAATCTCATCACTTCGTTAAAGATTTGGTCCATGTATGTCATCTCTCTCAAACCTTCATAAGTGATTTCCCCATCGTATCTATTGATCACGGACACCACTTCTTCGCGTAATTTCTTTTGTATTTCCGGGTTATTGGCCAAATGAAAGCCGATAAAACTCAAAACAGTGCTGGAAGATTCATAGCCATCGATGACAAACGGCAATATTAATCCCGTGAGCATTTCAGTGTCGAATTTATCTCCTTCCATCTTCTCCAGCTCCGCCATTAAATGAAGAAAATCGTACCTAGGTTTTCCATCCTTTCTTCTTTGCTCCATGAGATCCGCAATCATCGTCCTTAAGGTTTGATCGACAAGCTTTGGAACGAAACTCATTTTGAAGATTTTGTTCAACGATGGGATAAGAAATGCAAGAGTGAACATAATTTTATTTCGTATGGATGGCTGAAAAAGGGCTTGTCCAAGTTTTCGGAAAGACATATCCTTTTTCTCGTCATCGAAGCAATATCCATCTATGCCAAAACCAGCGGCAGCTACTACCTGCGCGGAGTATCTGGCGAACAAAGACTTCAGCTCGAACTCCGCTTTCTCGACGTTGCTAAGCTTTCCATTGATGTAATTCTCACACGTCGTGCACACTGGTTTGACGTTTTCGAGCAGGATCTTAAGTCGCATACTAGAAAATGCATAGGTCATGCGTTTTCTGCTGACTAGCCACTTCTCGCCGGTAAGGAAAAAGGGATTATTTGCTAAAAGTGGATTTATTTTGAGGTCGAGCATCATACCGTTCTCGGAGAAACTTGAAAAATTGGTCTGCAATACTGTTTTCACCAACTCCGGTTCACGAATCATTAACAACGGCCTCATGAACTCGTAGATTCCGACCATACTGCGATTTTTGTTGTCATTGTAGATCTTGCAACATAAGTCGCCGATGTTCATCTTCATGCTGATCACTGACAGCATGTGACCGATCCCCGGCAGGGCTCCATCCATGCACGGAATTCCACGTTCTTGCCAATATTTGTAATTTTTCGTGAGATAGAAGTAAAGGACTGCTAGAGTTCCGAGAATCAAAGACACCAGTATGACAGTCATATTGCTTCTTTCGGACGATAAGTGACACTTGGGCTAAATCAATGTAGCCTTGTCCACGTATCAGCCACAACTGACTATGATGTAGCGGAATCGTTGAAGCGACTTTATGTTGATTACACCGATTGACGTGTAAAGCAGCGACTGCGCAATACAAAGTTTAAATTCGTAATAGCAAGTTATCTCTCTAACTTTACTGTTATGTAACGTCAGTGAATTTTTTCTCACAATTATATAATTTAAATTCCTTGCAATTATTGTAAAAGTAATATGTAAAAGGTAATTTATATTTATTTATTCTCAAATGCATTAAGAAAATTTTTGTTTAGTTTTAAATTATGTTAAAAATATTCTAATGATAAAATTGGGATAGAAGGGATTATTTTGAAAAATGTTGCATTACGTTTAAATTATTATGTGTTTGCTTGTTCAAGCGCCACATATGTTTTATCGCAACTTTTAAATTTATCGAAACTTTTAAGTATAGAGATTTTTAATCTTTATGATATGCAACGTAACTTTACATAAATTATATAACAGATACATATAGAATTGAATATTATATTTTCATAGCTTTATTTAAAACTAAATAATTTCAATTTGTGCAACGATATATATAAATGTATAAGATCTATATATGTTTCTTAATATGTAAAAAATACAGATGTACTAACAAGAGATACGATGTTTTTTGCTAAATGTAAGAAGAGCGAAACATGTCGATTATCTTCATACGAGACGATGAATTGAGAAATCATTACATCTCAATAAAGGGTGAATAAATTTAAATCTGACAATGAGTTTAAATCGACTCAATCGATAACTTGGATATGAATTATACAGTAAAAGTGTTTTTTTTTATTAATATAACATATAGGTTCAATTCTTAGTTTCTTACTAAAAATAAAGAATTTATCATAATCATAATACAAAACACATTATATAGAAAGAATGATTTAATTCCAGATCTTTTTTATAAAGACACAAAGTATTTAAACATAATTAAATTCTTACTTTTTTAAAATAAATTTAGAGCGCATAATAACATTTGTATAAGAAAATGTAGGTATTATTAACATTCTAAATATTTTTCTTATTTTTATGTAAAAATAAAAACAGTAATTAAAACTGAGCAAACATAAAAAATATTCAATTTTGTAAAAAATTTTTCCTTTGGACGTAAATAAATTTTTCATCAACTAATACTTGAAAGAAATTTGAAAAATATTTGTGCTTAAAGATGCTGAAAATAAACCCACAGACCGCCTTTCGGAGTTGGTAAAATGGTCCCAGGAATCATCTTTAAAGGTATTTCCGTCTTCGGGGATAGTTTGAGGCTATATTTTCTCAGAATTATAGCCAGACCTGCCTTCATTTGTAGCTGAGCCATTCTCATTCCCACGCAGATTCGTTGACCTTCGCCAAAGGGAAGATAGGCGTATTTTTCGATATTGTGTTTTCTGTTCGGACCGAATCTTTCAGGATCGAATTCCTCAGGATTTTCCCAATATTGACGATCTTTGTGCAAAGCTTGAACCGGTATCAGTACTTTCATTCCAGGTTTTATACGATAGACAATTCCATCGGATCCTTTTAGTTCGAATTCTTCCGTGCATTTTTTCTTCATAAGCACTCCTGCTGGAAGTAATCTCATCGTTTCGTTGAAGACTTGGTCCATGTATGTCATCTCTCTCAAACCTTCGTAAGTCATTTCACCGTTGTATCTATTGATCACAGACATCACCTCTTCGCGCAGTTTTTCCTGTATTTTCGGGTAAGTGGCCAAGTGGAAGGCGACGAAACTCATAACTGTGCTGGAAGTCTCATAACCATCGAGGAAGAATGACATCGCTTGTCCCGTGAGCACTTCAGTGTCAAATTTATCGCCTTCTACCTTTTCCAGTTCAGCCATCAAGTGGAGAAAATCATTCCTAGGTATCCCATCCTTTCTTCTTTGCTCCATGAGGTCCGCAACCAACGTCCTGAAGAAGTGGTCAATATGTTTCGGAATAAATCTCATTTTGAAGATTTTGTTCAACGATGGCATGAGAAATACGAGAGCGAACATAATTTGGTTTCTCGTGGACGGCTCAAAAAGGACTTGACCAATTTTTCGAAAAGACATATCCTTTTTCGTGTCATCGAAGCAGTATCCATCCACACCAAAACCAGCGGCAGCTACTACTTGCGCGGTGTACCTGGCGCACAAGGACTTTAACTCTAATTCCGCTCTCTCAATGTTGCTCAGTTTTCCATCGATATACTTTTCACATGTCGCGCATACCTGCTTGACACTTTCGAGCAGGATCTTTAATCGCATACTGGAAAATGCATAGGTCAAGCGCTTTCTGCCGTGTAGCCACTTCTCACCGGTAAGGACAAAGGGATTATGTGACAAGAGCGGATCCACTGCGGAGTCGATAACGACGGAGTTCTCGGAGAAACTTGAGAAACTGGTCTGCAACACTGTTTTCACCAACTCCGGTTCGAGAATCATCAATGTTGGCTCCGTGTATTCGTAGATTCCTACCATACTGCTACCCTTGTTGTCATTGTAGATCTTGCTGCTGAAGTCAGCGAGGTTCGTCCTCATACAGGTCACTGATAACATGTGACCGAACCCCGGTACGGCTCCCTCCGCGCACGGAACTCCACATTTTTGCCAGTATTTATAATTTCTCGTGAGGTAGAAGTATACAGCTGTAAGCGCTCCGAGAATCAATAGCACGAGCTCGACAGTCATGTTGCTTCTCTCGAATAACAAGTGGATACTTGGTCGACTAAAGTGGTGTAGCCTTGACCACGTATCAGCCGTGACTGGTTGATGTAGCGTAATCGCTGAGCAAGTGTTAACATTGATTAAGTATATGTGAGAGACTGAAAAACATAAATTAAATTCGCATCAGCGATTGAAAGTGCCATGATCGTATTATGTCATGACAATAAAAATTTTTCATTTTGTACCCATGAAATTCTTTACAATCATTAAAGAAAGAATGTAAGGAATTATATATAAATTAAACGTATTGCGATAAATTAGGTAATTATTAAATTGTATTAAAAACTAAATAATAAAAATTTTTTAATGATAAAATTGAGGTAGAGGGGATTATTTTGAAAAAAGTTGAGCTATATCTAAATTATTGCTTGTTTGCGTGTTGTTTGAGCACCATTTTATTGCAACTTGTAAATATGTTATAGAAATAATAATCATGACATAAAAATAGCATTACTTGTGGTTCTTATCGAATAGATTGACCTTACATTGATTTTAATAAGAGACAGGTTATTATATTTGTTTTTTATTTACTATATGTATGTCATAGATAAATTGATAATCATGACATAACAGAAACTATATTTCCTGTAATTTATTAATTAAACAAACATTTCGCTGAAACTAAACGCAGCTTAATAACATATAGTATAGGTCGTTTCCATATCGAGTAATAGCCAGCTACTGCATTATTCAATCACTTGTGCTAACTTTTAACACAGAGTGGCGCACAAGAATTATTTCAATGTCAATAGAGCAATAACAGTCTCGATTTCAATGTTTTAATTTCAAATTGGTTTCATTAATAACATAAAGATAACAGTAATATTCACACAATGCAGATTATTTTTAATCTTTACTATGACGAATAAATATTCAATACGTAACATAATATATATT
>VBVR01006321.1:0-10487 GCA_011638315.1 Tetramorium parvispinum | reverse complement strand
GGCTTATCAAAAAACCGAACTTTGAGCTTATATCGGTTACCAATCTCGCGCGATGGTTACGCTCCAAATCTCGGCTACTTATTGGCCAATCATCATTGCCAATATCGAAGTACTGATGTTCGACATTGGCCCGCTGCTTGGCCAAGTTGCTCAACCCTACATGGGTAACTAGGTGCACCTAAAATCTTAAAAAATGTTGCATTATCTTCATAAAGTCGAATTAGAAGGGATAGCTTTTACTCTGTACTTATAGTACCTATGCCATTATCATAAAACCAATGCAATCGTTATTCAGAATAATATAATAATATTTTATAAAAAATTCAATTTTCAGATGAATTGTTAAAAAATCAAGAGACTGATACAGTATAAAATAAAAATGATTTTCAGATTATTTGAATATTAATGTGCTACATAAACTGAAAAGATTCAAAAGATAACAGATGGGGCTAAAATTAAAGAAGTGCGGATTTAAATTTTTTCGTACGTCATTTGTCACTCCATGTATACATATGACTTTCAATGAAATTTTTAACACCTAGCACATGAAATATAAACTGCAGCATGAAATATGAATTTGTAAAAAATGTAATATCGAGTTCGAAATTAATCATTTACTGAATGTGACGTAATATAATATTATCATATACATATCGATTACAAATATAACGTTTTATGTAATCTAAATCGCGTATATCATGTATTTTTATGCGTTGCATGAAGCACTGAGAATGCGCAAAGATTCAGAGACTGATACTCTCCTACATTTTAAACTCAACATTTGATCGTTTAAGCTACTTATGAAACAAACCGCTCGTGCAAGCGCAGTTTGCGCGTTTGTCGAGTGACTTTATAGTCTAACACGCGCACTAATGATTCACCGCATTTCCGGCATTGAGAGCACCCGTTCGACGCCCGTAGCTAATTCGATTTCCGGGGCGAAAACGGAATTATACGAGCAAGATTTTGAAAAGCAAATTTGCTCTGGGCACGCCGGTATCAGGGTTAATGGACAGTCCGGCGGGTGTACCGGTCCGCGGCAAGTTTCACGAAAATTGGCGAGTGCAAACAGCTTACCGCTCCAGTAACACCCGTAGAGCTCGACCCGCATGCAAACCGTCCGCCTGTGATAGCTGTAGGGTAGAAAACGGATCTTGCTCGCCCACAGAGGCGGGTCCAGCTCGTGCTTGGATTCCAAATACGTGTTCGTGTTACCCTGTATTACCTGAAAGCACAGAAAGCGTCAGTTCAAGTACAGGACAATTTCTGTTTTCGGTCCAGCGCGGCGTTTGAGCTTTACCAGACTGGCCGACGCGAGTCTCATTAGCTCTCTTTCCACAACGGTGTTACATTAACTTCGGACAGTCGGATATTTGAGCACGTGCGCCATTCCCCGTTCTACCGCTACCGCTTTTTGTGCCGCTACATCGGACGATGCCGATGTATGTACGGGTATCTACGGGGATGCAAAATAGCGGACTTTTATGTGCGCCGACGGTCCGCGAGATAAGAATTTTTAATATACCGTACATTTTCGAGCTAATAGCTGGAACTTTAGCGTGGCGTTACGTCTTGTGCATACGTAAAAAGGATAAAGGTCTACGTTGTCGATAAACTGTCGCGAGTCTTGGCCATTAAATTTCGCTGCGTTAATGACATTATGACGTTCTTTGCGGATCCACGTATACAACGTCCTCACGTGTCGCAATCGGATAGTCCGGCAGGTCGGAAAAAGCGGATCGGAGGACGCGTTACTTTATACATCCCGTTCGGAACGTCGCGATTGTCTGGCAGTGGAGTCGATGACATTTATATCGTCTGGACAATGCCTGCGTTTCAGCAGCGCGAAATGCCGCTCTCCCCTGCCACCCCGGGACTTGGATACATCCTGTCACAGAATGGACACCGCGTTCCACGGGATCAGACGGGGGCTAAGGACTAATTTCACCCTACATTCCACCGCATTAGGTCCGACAGAGACGCGCGGATAGAGAGAAAGGGGAAGATACGCAGAGAGACGGAGAGGTCAACACGGCCGAGAGAAGGGACGAAGGGTTCGCAATGAGCGCGAGCGGGAGGGCAACGGAGGGCGAGAGAGAGAAAGAGAGAGAGAGAGAGAGTTGAGTTAAACGTCCGCCGTCCGCATTCCCTGATCCCCGTCGAGGCAGCGAACGTGTTGCCGTCGTTGACGACGTCTCTCTCTCCTCGAGCGTGCTGGGGCGACGGTACAATATTGATTCCACGTTGTGGGTTTATGAATAAAATAAGCGGTTTATCCGACGGTGGTGTGTAGGGTGGTGTACGGTGTACAGAGGGCGCGGGGCGTGCAGGGCGAGTGGCACGGTCCCACGGGATCACGCGAAGTGGCGTTGCCCATGGTGAGTAGATAGCCAGGTACGCTTATATACATGGATACATACATGTGGTACCGCATACACATACACGTATATATCGGGTTAGATGGTACATATTATACAGGGTGTATCGGAAGATGTGCGTTTTCTCTCCTATAATTATAAACTCTCTCTCCGACGGACTCGGAAGCACGGTCTCCTCGGCGCGGATCTCATGGCATGGTTAATTACTAAGTCATTGAACAATGAAAATTAAGCCAAGTGCGAGTAGATAACAAAAGCTCGATTCGAAGTCTAGGAGTAGTTTACAGAATCTTAATTTAGAGTTTGATAAGCGAAATATTTAATGGTAAAGATTGAAATGATGAAGATGCGATCTAGTCATTCTTTTCGTAAAAAGAGCACAATTTCGAATTTGTCGATTAATCTTCAACGAGGAAAAAATATACAATTCTCAGTCCAACTTCATATGCAGACATATAGACTAATCGGAGTAGAAATCAAAGTTATCAGTGTCTATTGACTGTCTAATTATTAAGAGTTTTATATCATCACTGTCTAGAATTGTAACGCTTTTACATTCAAGTGATAATATAGCAAGCATTAGCTAGTTACTAGTTAAGAAAAGAGCATCGTTATAATACAGTATTTATAATCTTATACTCTGCTAGCTAAATATGAGATGATAAGTAAATAAAGTTTTAAATAATTCATTCTATAACTCATAACTAGTGCATAGGTAGAAATTAGATATATATCATATGAAACATTTTATTTTCTTTTTATTTAACAGTAGCTAGCCAATAGCGACCTAATAAAAATATAATATGTAGTTAAATGATATCAAGGTTAACTGCAAATAACAATCTAGTCGCTGGTTAAACATTTTAAAGCATAATATATATATGGAAAATCTGGCAAACAATATTATTATCACTAGCTAGATATATTCAATATAGTTCAGATTATCTAACCATTAGCATTTATTTCAGTTTTATTAGACAATTTTCCACATGGGAGGAGAAAAAAATAGTTACCTTTAGCCTCAATCATAATTTTATAATATTTCTAATACGAAATATGATTAACTTAACTATATGCATCATTATGTTAACCGTAATTATCGTCAGAAATATTATAAAATTGTGGTTGAGACCAAAAATAACTATATTTTTCTCTCAGCGTATATTCAAGTACATGCTTTCTCTCAAACTAGGCGTAATGATAGATATATATTAGTTTATAGCTAAATCTATGAACGTGTAGATGTACGACTTCATTCTGTGGCGATGGGCTCGTAACACAATTGCGCGACAAAACGGTTTGCGGCAGGCAGCAACGCATTCTGCGCACGTCTCATGGCCGAACATACGTTCCAGGCGTTCAGCCACCTTTTACCACTTTTCGCTGCACCCACGCGCTGACCTCTACTACTATACTACCGTTGACGTGCCTGCCGTGCGGGACCCCGCGTCAAGATACCCTAACCGTGGTCCTTTGGGACGTCCTTATAGGTTTAGTACCGCTATATATCGCAGGAGCTAAGGCAAACCTGACCTATTTTCACTCTGTTCGCATATCGACTCGGACTTTATTTCCTATTTCGGTCCCGCGCTTCTCGCAGTTGCTACCTTCGAATGACGTTTCTATGGCACTACAATTTTTGGAAAACACTGTTTGCCCCGCCTCGAATCGCTGGCGTATAACCAGCCCACCCGCTTTCGGCGGAGTTCAATTACCGAGACGTAAAAGCGTTTCTTGGGTTTTCACTGGCAAACCTTTGCTTCCACCACCCTCCCGAGCCGCGCTCCTTCCTCCAGAAACAGACACTTGGAAAGTACTCCCAAAGGCGCGCCCTTACCTCCTTACCAACGGATAGCTTACTGCACCCTGGGTGAAAAACTCTTCGTGTTCGGGGGTCGATTCTTTCTCATTTTATGGCAACCAGGGACCTATTTCAGCTGCGCGTTATGTTGCTGCCGGTTTTCACAGTAGGGCAGCATCAAGATCTTGGTTGATAACTGTCTGTATATTTGCAGGATGGAATAAGTATTGAATGTGTCTATTCTTGCAACAATTTGATACTAAGGTTAATAATCACACCGCGGATTACTGACAATATAAAATGTAAAAAACTTAAATTAAAATTCGTACTTGTTGATACCGTTAATATTTTCGTTGCATGTAAATGCATGAGAAGCTAAACTGATTAATAAGAAATATGGTGAAATAGTTCGGATATTATCAAAATATCTCATATGTTTGGCAATATCATCAATCATGAAATTAACAGGATTACAGTAAACTTAATTATAATAATATTAAATACATATATAATATCTGTCATTCTTGTTTTATATAGTCCTATTAATTTGCATTAGATTGTTGATTCATGAGCGTAATTACCATTTTCACGAGCTATTAATCATCTAATCATCATATGTAAATCGTCGAATTAAATGCGCTTCGTTCTGGCGTCGTTACACAAATACATAATGATTCATGATATGTATATGAACGTCATGCATCATATTTATACATATTATATTTAAAGAGCCATTCGTGAGATGAGCACTTATTATTACTTTATATTATCTGAAATTGCGAGAAAAAAGTTCGAGAGTTTAGTATATGACAATTTGTACACTATAAAATACCGATAATATCTATGTGCCTTTCCAACGCAATTTCCTTCTTGTATTTTCACCCTTCGTGCCTGCGTATATCTTCTTGCCTGCCCATTAAGGTCAAATGTTAAGTAATAGGTACTATCAACCTGTAATAGTCTTAGGGAACGTTTGAGACCTTGTGTGGCGAGAATATGCATATTTAATGTTACGTTGTATTGTCATGTGACAGAATCATAGACAACAATTTACAAGTTTTGTATAGACTGATATATTCGACTATATTTTTATTTTATTTAAAAAATGTAATTGTATATACACTCCTGGCCAAAAGTTTGAACATATCGATATGTTTATATATATTTTATTTTATTCTTTATTTTAGTTTTTATAGGAATCTAATAGCTCAAAAGGAATTTTTTGTTAGTTATAAATCAGTAAACTCATTATATACATTAATATCTATCGAAAGTTACGCAGCCTGTAACAAAAAGGTACACAAGAGTTCGTAAAAACTGATTATTTTTCTTAATAAGATATTGAGCCGCAAACTTTATAGGTTATGAAAGATTACTTTGATATTTTGTAATATATTGTTAATAGATTCTGTGAGTTTCAATAAATAGTATACATTAATTTAATAATAAATACATATTGTGAACGATGTCAACATCATTCACAATTCTGTTTTCAAAGATTTAATAAGTAATCGTGTTCTGAGCAGACAAAATGGATAAACGTTAGGAAATTAGTACTGAAAAACGAAGCGCTACAATCACTTTACATAATGAAGGTTATTCTTATCGATAAATAGTGAGAAAAATGAAAGTCTCGCTGAAATTTTCTTATGCTTTTACTACTGCATCCAAACTTTCGGCCGGGAGTGTATGTGTAAAAAATATAATTATATAAAAAAATATACAACTAAATGTAAAATATTTTTTATATTGTAAATTATTCTCAAGCAGAAAGTTGATAATCGTGTAATACATTGTGATAAAATACATCGGAATCGTTGGTACAAAATGTTTGAGAGAACGAGCAGTTAGACGGAACGTAAGGCGCTTTTCTACGTCAGGATTAAGGAACGTCGACGGAACAGAAAATGAAAACAGCGAGCCATTTTGCAAACGAATGACAACCGGATGACGTGACCGAGCACGAGATGGGACATCTGTCGGCTCTTATACGTCTATCGCGTTGCACCGGCGTTGCAAAATTATGCAGCTGGCACTTTCTTGAGACAGAAACAAGTGCACGGCGATGGAAATGGGCGCGCACAATGTAAAAGAGTCAAGAAGATGCAGCGGCCCGATGGAACTTTATCGTGACGGCTTCTTCAAATCGTAATGGGTGCACGCGCAGTTTACGGCGGAAGTGTATCTCGTAAATATGCATCTCCGATGACGTCACGATCGAAGTGCATTTCAAGGATGCTAGGTGCGGTTATAAACTTTCTAAATTCAGATGCCATTTGAGAAGTGAGTCGCTTTTCGAGACTTTATCGCGATCGTGACGTAAAAGTTGGCCATTCCAATTTCTCCACGTATCGGTAAATATAATTTTTAGAGCTGTATAAAAATAAAGAACAAGAAAATAATTCTGCACGTTCAGAAAATAATTCAAAGACAGAGAGAGAGAGATTCGGTTTTACACCTGTAACGAAAATATTCTTCATCCATCCGAAAGTTTTCAAATTCTTAATATATTAAATATAAATAATACCTCTTTTCTGTCTAATTTCGATAAATATTATTTCAAATTTCTCAATACTCTAATTATTTTTTATACTCCTTCGCGCAACTTTTTACAGCCTATTTCGCGAATATTCGCCCTGTGACGGTTCGATTACGGTTTCGGGCCCTTTAGGTGGCATCGAAAGAGGCTGACGAAAAAATTTGGCGAGGCAAGCGAACCGTACTCTTCTTCCTCGTATGCGATTTTGAAGTGTTCATAACTTATGCCCGTGTTCGTTTTTTGCCTGTCGAAACGCCGTATAAAACGAATTTATTGCGTCGGCGCATGCATGTCGTGGCGGTGGCTGCCTTCACGAATATTTTCGTGCACTTCTCTTGAATGACGCTATCGGAATTTCGTTCGTCGATGGGCCGATATTTTTAGGACGTCCTACCTATTACCGATTATGGTTCTACTGCTCCGCTTCCATCGAACTTTTATCCGCAAAAAATATTCGTCTCTTTTTTTTCATAAAAAAAGGCATGTGTTGCTTCGACGATGTATGACCCGATTCGGTTCTCTCAAATAAAGAGAAAAATGTTTTCGTTTGGCGGGAGGAAAGACGTTCTCTCGCGTTTTCTTGGCATTATATTCTTCGTCATAAATTTCTTATCTTTTGCATCTTAAAAGTTTTATAGGAAATAATAAAAGAGATCTATAACATGTGAATCCCGCGAGAACTGCGAATAACGTTATCTATAATTTAATCATGATATTCTTATAAAAGATGTCTTATATCGGAACTTTATCCTTCGTCAAGAATGTAATAAAAATAAGAGGATATCCCAGTGAAAGACTGCCACTTTAACTGTGACTGCGATCTCCTCTACGCGCCGATCCTCCAGCATATTCCCTCTGGAAAATCCGCGCCTACCTTTATCTACTATTAAAATCTGCCGGCCTTGATGTGCAATAAAAGCGGGACGTTAATGCGCGCCGTTATCGCGACGCGCGAGTTATTATGCGATATCGCGTTCGCAGGACACATATCGTAGTCGCCGTTGATCAAGCGCGTAAGCGTATCTCGTTTCGACGACAGAGCCTATCGCTCTCGTATCAACACCCGGCGCACGGTTGCCCTTGCCACTGCAATTATATATGCCGCGAGTGCCGGGCGGGTGTCACGATGCGGCGTGAATTATCCCGCGGACAAGAGCGCGTTTCGCTAATGTTCTCGTGCTTCCTGTGCGTGCGCCACCGCGACCGGCGCCTCATCGTGGCGACGGCCCGGCAATATCGCTCCTTTGTTTCCTTTAATTTTTTCCCCGTCTTCCACGCCCCAGCCGCGCCGCGGCTACCTGGAAACAGTGCGTGATTTACCGGGATCGAGCGGCGCGGCGGAAATCAACGCGAGCGTCGGTTGCGTGCCCGTCCGCCTCTGCACGCACGCATCCGTCTCCTCTCACGCACCCCATTTCGCGCGCACTTATCCCCCGACAATTATCGGATTTCCGCACGGAATTCCCCCGCACGACCTCGCGCCGGGGAGGGAAAGCCCGAGCGAAGTCGGTTCGTCACCCGACAGGATAATGATAGATCAAGGGGGGCTAAGACCTGCCACTTATACCCTACCGTCTACGAGCATCCCCGTGATCATCACTTTTGCGAAAGTCATTATTTCAAAGTCGTTCGTGCTCTTTAATTATAGACGATTGGGCCTCGCTCAGGAGATGAATGTATCATGTAATCATAGAGCGTAAAAGTCATAATATACGGTTGTTACTGATTGTGAGGAGAGTGTTTTGCTTTGTATTGATTACCTATCACGTTTGAATGAGCTCGGAGATTTTTAAATATTTAACTCTAAGCATATATATATATATATATATATATATACACGGCTCTTAGAGTTAAATATTTAAAAATCTCTGAGCTCATTCGAACGTGATAGGTAATCAATACAAAGAAAAACATTCTCCTAACCGTACATTATGACTTTTACGGTGGATATATATATATATATATATCCAATTTGTTTGATTTTAATGGAATCATCAAAAAGATAAAAAATTTTATTCAAATCGACATTTAAACTCTCAAGTCTTTAAGCTTTTACATATTGAAAAATTTTAAATATTTATGATTAATAAATTTTAATCGAGGATTTTGGCATTTGAGTATTACATCAAATTGAAACAAATTTTATGTACAATATTGCGGGAATCGATATTATCCGCTTCATCGATAGCCAACTAGAAAAGCGTTATTCGTGCTGCTGATAGTCGCGTTACTGCATGAACTTCCGTGATTAAGTGTCGTTTTAAAATGTAACGCATAGAACACTCCGCGTTAAAATCTGTGGAAAAAGAGGGTGACATGTCAGTTGCCGCAGGTCGTTGTACTCGGTCGAGGACCGTGATTAAGAGTCGTTTTAAAACTGATGGCATATACCGATATGTCGCTTCTTTGAATGTTAAATGGGGCTATTCTGATTAAGCATACTTTTTTACGAGCGTTGTTTCGAAGATTTTTATCATTTTACATGAGAGAGAAATTGCAAATCCGATACTTGTCGTTCGTATGCTCCCCCATAATATCCTATTTTTATATTTTCATCACAATCACGAGAGTCATAATATACCCCGACATTTTCAGTCATTTTAGTTTCGCGAATACACATTTTTTTACGTCCACGTCAAAGTGATCCGTCAATGTCACATTATTCACGAATGTGCTTTTAACTTGTGACACCTATTAAAAGTAGTACGTTTCTACTTAACTGTTTACGTCGCACTAAACAAGATAACGAGCGAAAAGGTAAAAAAGAGGTCGAAACTGGAGACGCGAGACGCTCATTAAAAACTATAGAGATAGCGGAAAAAAATAAGTAGGACAGTTTCGACGCGCACCGAGCACCCTTCACAAGTCTATTTGTATTTTAAGTGTGGTGCGCGCACACACACTTGCAAACGTCATTGGCGAAAATCACCAGTTAAACACGTTATTAAAATGTTTACCGAACGTGAATGAGCTGTTCGCCGATTATTTTCGAGCAGTTTTCCAACGGTTCGCAAGTCGTCCAATAATCGATAAGCCCGTTCGTGCTTTTTATTTTTGGCCGAAGATAGAAAACAAGATACAATAGTTGCGAACGTGAACATTTTTAACAATATAAGCTCGGTCAATTTGTGGATGTTCTTCCGGCGTATGTTCAACGACGCAACGTGTGGTCTGCAGGGAGTAGAAGATATCCATATGTTGTCTTCTTTGTGCAATGGACAGGATCTTCCGCTTTTATTCTTCCTCTGACATTGTCTTTGAGAAGATAGAAGTCTGTATTTTATTGCTATCGAGAATAATTTTCTATATCGTATCATGTATTTTCGATTATATTTTCTTAGCGATAAGTTGCGCAAGTAGAGGAGAGTTGCTGAATGCGTACCGGTCTCCCAAATCGTATTTCTTCAATATTTTTTTATAGTTTTATTTAATATAAGCAACATTTATTGACCAAAATATGAAGTAAATAAGAAATGAGTAATGTAGATGAAAAATTCACATGTTATATTTTGTTTTGGGCTTGCTATCAGCACTTTAAAAAATCAGATACAGCTGATGTAAATTTTTGATTACTTTATATAGCTGATAATAATGTAATCATGCCATTTTGCACTGAATTTTATATTTCTCTGAAAGAAGGTTTATCTTAAAATATCTTATATTCATATCGTATATACATATTTACAATTCTTGTAAAGATTACATTGATTTTTTATAAAATCTATTTCGTTTCCTAAATCATACAACTACAGTAATATATCTGTCTCTT
>VBVR01006320.1:0-10488 GCA_011638315.1 Tetramorium parvispinum | reverse complement strand
CAGCAATTTTTTTCTACTCCCCCCTCCCTCGCTGACGCGCGTCGCGAAGGAGAGTGTTAGTGTGCTTCGTGTGAAATGACGGCACTTTGTGAATCGCGATAATCGGACGGCGATCGTGGGCAGTGGCAGTGCAAGTGGCAGGAGGAGGACAGGGGAGCAGCCACCGGTGGAGCACTGCGGTACGATAACGGAGCTTGCGACGCACGCACCTGTCACTAAACGTGAGTGCTCCTTTCCGAATCGCTCGCGTGCCAGGCTGGTCCTTTGCACCTCGGGCTACAACAATCTCCGCGCACAAGCGATTTTTTTTTTCTTATTTTTTAATCTTTATACATATACTGAGAGAAGAATATAGAATTGCTTTTGGCCTCAACTATAATTTTATAATATTCTTAACGATAAATACGATTAACTTAACTATATGCATCATAATTATCGTTGAAAATATTAGAAAATTGTGGTCGAGGCCAAAAGTAATTATATTTTTCTCTGAGTGTATTGTTGGGTCGAACGAAAGTCGAATGTTCTAATTGATTAGTTACTTAAATATTTAGTCGAATAAAGGAAGAATTAGTAATTTACAGGAAAAAAAGCACGTCATGGATTGCTCTACCATTGAAAAACGCGCTTCACTCTTGCATATATACAAAACCTTGCAAATTGTAATATGATAATATAATTGGAATATGATACCATAATTGCAATACGTATCGAGTAACATGAATAACCATTCGGCTTCGATTTAATTAGTGTATAGCAATATAAAAGAGACATATCAGTTCAAATTTGCTAAAAAAAACTAGAGAGAGAAAATCTAGTCGTTCTCGCGATTATTCTTTCTCTACCGATATATTTATTAGCGACAAGATAAAAAGATTTAGGATTAAAAAAAATAATTTGACAAGTCATACACTGAAAAAAAATTCTGGTTAAAAACGGAAGAATCGGAAAATCTTTGTAGTTATAAATCTTATTAACTTATAAAGTATTGAGTTCTATTATAATAACCAGAATATTTGATCACGCCTACAAGATTTTCCGATTCACCTGTTTCTAACCAGAATTTTTTTCAGTTTCTGAAAAAGAAAGATATTTAAATAGCTCCCTGTCTCCTTAAGAGAACGTCCCTCAATTTTTCGGAGCAACATGGACATTGTCGGGCTCGCAGAGGCTCGCGTATGTCACGATGGACGACAATAAACGATAATTTTGAAATCGCTCACGTTCGTATCTCGACAATCAAAAAGGAGGCTGCGAAATCGCGAAATAAGCATCAAGGAACTCGGCTGTCACGGCGACAGATCGAGGCGTGCGTACGAAGCGTGGAACCCGAACGATCATCGGCCATTGTAAACACGGCGCCGTTTGCGTTCCATTATTACGCGCGCGGAACGCGTCGCCCTCGCGACGGGAGCAACGATGTCACCGATGCGGTAATCGCGTCACGCATCTCTTTCGTCTCGGCGACGAGACCCGGTCGAGAGCTGGTGCTCCCCGTGATTGCTTTGTGCCGACAATTTCTCGGCAATTGAGCAGCTCTCCGCTGGCACGCAATTAATAATGCGGCCTCGCGAGATAGAACCGCGATAAAGCGGGCGCGCGCGCGCTCGTCACGCGCGCCCACGTTATCGAGCCCGGCTCGGCGAGAGTTAAATGATCGCGATAGTGACAGAGCGGAAAGCGCATGCCGCTGCGTTATTCGCAATTTCGCCGTGTATTATGCACAAACGGCGCGCCTCCTCTGTGCCAGGCCTCCCCCAGCCGCGCTCTACTGGATTCATCGCGAAAACCGTCCGTTCTCCGTTTTCGGCGGCAAACTAAAAAAAGCTTCGCTACGAGATTCCGCCACGCGGCTGACCGCGGTCACGGGACGCGAAGGGGGTGCGTTAAGATCTTTTTAGGGGGGCGCCTCGCGAAACGTTTACCGGAGGGTCTACGACGCAACCGCATGGGGATCTACGCCACTGGTTGCTTCCGCGCGATAACTAATTCTCGTCACGTAAGCCCCTGTGCGTGGCACACGTCACATTCTAGGTAGAATGGGCTCCGCCGCGTCGTATGGCGCGACGACTCGTTCAGCTGATTACTTGCATGGCGGCCGATCGATCGGCGAAGAGACGTTCCGGTCAGATTCATCCGCGGCGTCGGTTATTTCTCCGAATTTTAACTCCATGTAATTAATCGGTCATAACATTTTCCCTGATAAATTCGCTGCGTAAATAATTAACTCGGCAATCGGCGCGTTTACCCGCACGCAGCGCGCGCTCCATCAAAATAGGTTTCTCTTTGTGAACAAACGCGGAATTGTGTCCGTGCCGAACCGGACGTATATTTCGAAATTGTGTAAATAGCACGTAGAGCTCGTCGGGCGGCGGCTACACCGCCGTTGAATAATTCTATCACTTTAATTACCGAAGTTTATAGCGCAAATCAGCACGATGGGGAATAATTGAATCCCGCGAGAGGGCGAAAACGCGCGCGCGTACTCGCCTCGCGCCGCCGCGCGGCCGTGACTCGGCGGCGCTTCTCTTCGATGATGTACGGAGTTAGGCGGATTGTTGTAAATATAGCACACGTCCGACAGTGACTAAAGGCGAGAACATCAATCAGCAGTCGCGAGCCATTGTGCCCCACGAGGCTGATAATAAATAGCACCTTCCGTTCTCGCCGGTTATAATTCCTCTTCCCGATCGCTCTCGTGTCTTGTCTTTCTCTCTTTCTCTCTCTCTCTCTCTCGTGCGTCAGTGCCTTTTTCTCATTTTCCCTCGTGCAACGATCGCACAGACGCGCACGCTCTGTATGTCTGTATGTAGTCCGTATGCCGCGAACAGGTGTCTAACTACCGACTGCCGTTCCCTTAGCTATAGAGCACCCCGAGAGCCGAGTACCTTTATTGTAGCTTTATTGTACTTCTTGCTTCCTGCAGATCGCTCGAATCCGTACAATTACACGTGAACTGCGACCGTAGGATAGTGCCCACAACTCGCCTGTCTATCGATTAACCATTAGCGAAATTAATGGTGCCCGTAGACAATAGAATAGCGCTATAAAGCTTAAGAAAGCGAATTAGATACGAGACACCGGTGCAGATTGCACTAGTCGCGCGCATGTTTATGTCGCTCTACGTGATTCGCTTTCGATGGAGCAACGGCAAAAAGTTAATGCCACACCGAAAGCCCCATATACCGCACCTATTTCATTTTATCCCGGCGAATATACGCGCGGATCGTTCAAACGTTTCGCTGAAATTCTCTCGATAATTTTTCTCCATTGCGCCCGCCATCGGGGGGGGGGGGGATACATCAACAAAACACGACAACCTACCAGTAAATTACATGTTTCCAGAAATTACATCTCGACAACGAGATATTCGGCCGACTCGCCCGGCCACTCAATTTATAATGGACAGAATGTTAAACAAGCGAGATAACAGTGCTCTCGCTGCCGGGAAAGCTACGCTTGACTATTTTATGCGCCGCGCGCGCTTCTCCGCGCCTCGAGAGCACCTCTCGCATGCGCTTTCTACTTCAGTTTCAAACTTTAATTAAAAAGGTGGAGTCGCAATAAGGTCCCTCTACCTCCTGGGCCGGCCCTTACCCGTCCCCCTTCATTTCGCGAACGCCGCCGCGCCGCGCCTGTCCCGTCCGTCAGGGACCCTCGCATGTGCCCGAGAAGCTATTTTAATTTCATTCACGGGAAATAAACAGAACAATGAAATTAACGCTCGATGAGCGGACATGCACGTTCGCGCGTGCCTCTAATGTATAGCCGAACTATATGTATACATTTCCGGTACAAATGGCACTCCCCTGACAACGGTTCATTTTCGGCTGGATACGGTAAATACGGGTGTAACCGCAATGAAAGGACAAAAAGTAGCGAGCAATTAAAAATCAACGCGCCGGCGCTGCGTTTTTCATCTTGCGCGTCACTTGATCAAAATTAATTGCTGCGTTTTTAATTACGAAATGAAATGTAAACATTAGGACGAACGTTGCCAGCGGGGAGCCTTCATTTCGTCTCGCGATATCTACTTCGTTCTATTGTATTGAAAAGAGCTGGGATTTTTTTTTTAAATGTAATTTTGTAAAATATTGGGATGGTAATGTAATAATAAATTGTTTTTTTTTTTGTTAGCAGCAGAACGAGAATAATCGTTTCTCGTAATTCTTTTGGAGTTTGTTGGATGGTTGAGTACGATCACATTTATCAAATTGTTCCATCACATCACCATTGTGAATAGTTTGCAGTTAAAATTGCAAAAAGAGTTATTTTAATGTTTTAGCACGTAATAATTACGATGTGAATTGTTGGAAAAGTTTTATTGTAATCAAAACTAATTATGTCATTAGAATTTTTATTAAAAATATATTATTAAGATTACTCTTGTGTATTTCTTTTTGTTAAACAATGTAATAAACAAAATTACTTTATCGTCATCGGTTCACAAAAGCTGACTGAACGAAAATTCGGAAAATTCTGTGGTAAGTCTTTTCGGTTGAAGGGGAGTCGACCCATTCGAGTGGATGTTCAGCAAACCGCGGGATTGAGGTGGCTGTTACCAAGGCGCACCGATCTTTGATTAAGAATTCAAGCAGAATAAGTTGAGTTTCTGATAAAAGGTGACCGAATTTTCGATAGCTCGATACTTTGCCTCTGAAATTATCAAGTGCGGATTAACGTAGCATTTTTACTAATACACATTATTATTATTATACACATTATTGTCTTAATTACATTTTATTAATTTATATAACATTTATACAAAATTCAGAATTAAATTAAAAAAATTAGCGTTGGAAAATTATTTTGATATCGAAATTATTTCGCGCGTTCAACAATTGCTTCAATCGTACAATTTAATATAATGTTTCTACATTCATTAAATATTTATTGAAAGAATTGTTATAATATCTATTTATGTATTATTTTTCATTACACATATATTTATTATCCCTTTTTTTATTGGATTTCTACACTGAGAGAAAAATATAGTTACTTTTGACCTCAACAATTTTCTAATATTTCTAACGATAATTAGAAATTAATTATCGTTAGAAAATTAATTGATTAATATAATGATGCATATAATTAAGTTAATTATATTTATTATTAGAAATATTACAAAATTGTGGTTGAGGCCAAAGTAACTATATTTTTCTCTCAGTATATTATCAAATCGCTCAACTAACAAAAACAGATATCTCATCAAAAAATTCTGGTTAAAAATGGACGAATCAAAAAATCTTGTAGGATTAATGAAATATTTACGTTATTATAATAAAGATTCTGGTTATTATAATAGAACTCAGTACCTTATAAATTATAATAAAAGAGAAGACAGAATATTTGATCACGCCTACAAGGTGTTTTTCTGACTCGTCCGTTTTACGTTTTAACGTTTTAACGAGAATTTTTTTCAGTGATATAATCTTGTGACAATATCTTATTGAAACTGATTTCTATGAGAGAGAAAGAAAGGGAATAATAACAATTGTTAGTATCGCTTTACTGCTAGTAGTCAGAGGAAAGTTGAGAAATGATTCACGGGTAAAAACTATTGAAGCCGTTATAAGCGATTGTATCTGCACGGCAGCAATTATAAGGTCGGCCGGCAAGCGTGACGACATTGGGTCATCGTCGGCACGTAATCGCAATCATTCGCGATTCACTGCAGCATTTCATGCCAGCACCATGAACCGCATCACGGCGTCATGCCAAAACTTAATCTAATCTCGCACCTAGGAAATATTTATCGTATAATCAACCGATGGCCGGTCGTGAAGTGCCATTGCGTGCGCCGCATCGTCACGTCGAAACGATTCATAGCGCTCGTATAATGAATAATCGACTCGTTCCGCATGCGATCACGCTCGCGTGATTACGTTCTCATTTTCTGCTCGATATCATCGGATACGGCGTGCGATTAAGGTATCGATTTCCAGCAGCTAGAATCAGACGTTCTCGCAGCTATCTTTATTTTGCTCGCGAGCGAACTTTTGTAATTTGTCACGGAGCCTCTCCGGAGACTCCGTTTCCTATGCTTACGTTTTCTTACGGGTAAGATACGATCGCATTAATAATACATGTATAAGTATCGCAAAATCGTCTCATTTTTTTTTTCACGCGCACTTAAAAATACTCTGATATCTAATTTCCTGTGGAAAATTACATCGAGGATAACCACTCAGAGATAATGCCGCTCACGTTTAGGAACTATTTCAATTACGCGAGGTGTTTATATATCTCGTTTATGATAGCACTACATTTTCTACAATTTTATCTCTCGTTCTATAAAATCTGCATACTATTCACGTTTCGCTGAATTTATGCGTCGTATCAATTTTACCAGACAGTTTATGAAAGTGGAGCGATAGTCGCGCGGCCACACAACGGAAAGACTGGCTAATCCAAATCCGCGAGGGCCTATTCGTCGCGCGAGATTAGCAGCCCACGTTAGTGATTAGGCGAAAGCCGTTGCTCCAGTTAGTCTTCCGCGAGGCTGCCCGCTTATCCGCGAGCTACCTTCCGGATAATCTGACAAGCGCTCGCGCATTCGTTCGTCATGGTTTATCGCCGCTGATCTCGTCTCCCGGGGCTGTCTTGAGTTGTCGTTCAAGTTCGAAGGAGCGCAATGCAGCTCGGCACTGCTCGCGGGACGGCCAGTAAAGCGATTCGTTCCACCAATATAAAAGCAACTCAGCCAGGTAATGGCGTGGCGTTACGTACCTTTAAACCGGTGCCTCGCCATCGTCACTCTTCGGAGTCGCGTATCACCGAGTTTTGATGGGAAAGCGTCGCCGTGAATAAAATCTGAAAAAAAGCGAGGTGCAGTTAGACGCTGTTCCATTAAATTTCCCTGCACGCGCATTGTCAACTGCTCCATGCAGTTTGCATATTCTTCTTATGTGGCAGAAACACACGGAAAAAACAACCACGAACTGAGAGAAAAATATAGCTACTTTTGGACTTAACTAACATAATTTTATAATATTTCTAACACTGAAAATGATTAACTTAATTATATGCATCATTATGTTAACCATAATTATCGTTAAAAATACTATAAAATAGTTGAGTACAAAAGTAACTATAATATTTTTCTCTCAGTGCAGTTGAATTAACGTGACATGTTTGTTCCAACAAAATTTGATTAGACTGAATAGAATTTCTGGTTATTACGATGAAAATATTCTGGTAATCAACCAGAACATTTAGTTCTAATAACGGACAACGTTTGATTACTTGTGATCCAGTTATAATATCCAAGTATCTAGTTATTATGATATTCTGGTTATTATAATAGGAATTCTAGTTATTATAAGTTATAAAGTATTGAGTTCTATTATAATAACCAGAATATTTGATTAATCCTACAAGAATTTCTGATTCGTCTGTTTTTAACCAAAATTTTTTTTCAGTGTACATAGCATAGTTAGATGAACGTAACATGTATAACTGAACATAATTTCTGGTTATCATGATTACATATTCTAGTACACAATCAGAACATTTTGTTGCTTCCACGAGAATGCAATCATGTTTATTTAGTTACCTTGGTTTGGTTACATACCAGCATGTGTATAACCAAACTTGTCTGCTTGTCTTCACCAGAAATACGTTACCAAACTTGTAAAGTTAACTTAATTAAAAATATGGATCGTTCGCAAAATATGGATTTTTCACCAGACACTCTGCTTAATATATCCAGACTTCTAATCAATCCAACCGAATTTCTTTCTCCGTGCAGTTTTCCTAAGATGACGCTTATCCGATCTAATCCTTCTCCATAAATCGCAAACCGGTACCGCACGTGTCCGCCTTCCCTCGTGTCGTTAGCCCGTGTATAATGAGAATCTTTTCTCGGTGTGCATTCGTCTCGAGTAAAATATATATACGAGTGCGTGGTTAGCGTATTACGAAAGTGCATGTTCACGGGGATTGCGTCATCGTAGAAAGCCGCGTTCGACGGCCGCGAGTAGGTGCAAAACTCCCGGTTACAAGTACTCCCGTACAGGACGACACGTAGGACTTGGCTAACCATGTTTAGCGTAAGGAGCAGCCGCTTGGCGCTCTGCTCTGATATTTGTCTCAATTAATCTCACGTGAAAGTACGAGTTACGTATCATTAAGAAATACGCGACTGTTGTAAGATAACGTCGCCGACAAAATAACACGCGGCGGATAATTAATTTCTGTAGACAGTTACTCTGTCTCGCGAACGGCGAAACTCTCCCTTTCTGTCTCCCTTTCTGTTTTTCTCAAATTCGTAAACTTCTTCTCCGGGAAAAATACAGTTTACATCCTCGATGTATCTCCACTTTTCGACATTGAAAAAAGCAATTTTCTCAAATGTACAATAATTTCATATAACTCGGGCCCTCTTTCTGATAAAAATAGCATGACACCCACGCTTCGCTTATACGGGCCCCTTTGTTGACGTAATTACCTGCGATAATTTCCCGCAGAACGCATTTTCCCACATAGCCGTCGACAAATCATGCGACGATAAAGCGTGCGTGTATTTATCTTCATTACCAAGCGACAGCCCGGTCATAAACATAATCAGAAAGTTCGTTTAAAGCGCGCATAATATATTTATAGCTAAAACGATAGCGTATTATGAATGCGTATTATGAATGTACAAAATGCTTCTACAGCGTCATCGCGAAAATAGCTGCAAAATTTCCGTAACGCAATAACTTGATTTAATTTACAGTCTTTCCTAGAAAATGATCAAAATCGATATCTGCCTTTATTTTACCCTTTCTAATTTGGACCACGTCCAAACACTTCATTGTGTAAACTTTTAACTAACTGAAGCACTGAAATTTTTATATTTATATTTTGAATCCAAAAGTCTTTGGGGGAAAACTGAAATGTAAGTTACAAATAGTATCTTCACGTGCCGCAGATAATACTGAATTTCAAAGGAAGTCTTCTACAAAGTTGGTATAATGTATTGCAGGAAGATTCTTCCACAAATCTTGCCACAGAACACGCGTCGATGAAAAATATGAATATTCATCTTCATTATTATGAAACAGTTCACACATAAAGTTAATCAGGAAGTTTACTCTAAACGCGCCTTACATATATCAGCGATAGATTATGAAAGTGCATATCCATCCTATACCGAGGCTGCATCGGAAGTCTGCAAGCACAAACTTCCGAGGCGTGATAACTCAGCGTAATTTAATAGCGTATTGTAGAACGGAAAAGTTTTTCCCGTACTTTCGCTTGCATATTATAATAATATAACTTATTATGCGATATTTCTCCATTTTTCTGCCTCGTACAAATAGATATTAAATTTATGATAAGAAATTTCTCAAAAGAGTTGGGTAGTAATTATTATAGTATTGTACAATCTTTTTAATCTAATAATTACGAAAAATAATTTATTAAATTGTATTATAAACATAAACTTGCTGCCAATCAATCTATCATATATGGTTGAAAATAATATTATTTCCAAGTATATGTATAGTTATATAATCTATGTACAGGTATATGAACTTTCTTATAAGCATAATATAAATATAAATTATAAATCTTTTTATAATATTATTTATAAATATAAATTAATAATCTTTTCTCTTTGAAAAATAGCTACACTGTTAAATTCGTAGTGTCAAATTATACTCAATTTGAGTGATTCTTAACTATTCCATAAGTCGCCACTGCTCCTACTCTATATTTCATTAATTTTGACTAAAAGGAAGGTAAAACTTTGACTAACATGGAAGTTAAATTAGATAAATTAACAACATGTTGAGTAAGGCTTACTCAATATGTCGCTAATTTTATCTCATTGTTTTAATATCAAATTAATCGAAAATTGAGTAGGAGCAGTGGTAACCCATAGGAGTTTACAGTGTACATTTCTATATACTACAATTGTACGAAAAATGAGAAATTATCCAATAAATTAAGAAATAATATATAAGCGTACTCGGGCGTAATGAATGTGAAATGTACACGTGTTTATTAAACCCATTAACTGCCTTTAGACAAGATGAGGAAGTCAGCGAGCCGGATGTACGATACGTTTCACCTGGCGTATTACGAAAGCGCATCCACCTTGTAACCTGCATTGCCGTAGGAAATGCACGGTACACGCGAACGGATGCAAACTTCCGACTGCCGGATAGCTTCTTTCGGGATCCGCGTGAAATCGCGCGCGATCAGCGCGATGCCCTGGCCTGTGTTGCGCATGCACGTGTGTACGGTGTGCACCCGTGGTATACCCGAGAGCAAACAGGAAGCGGGTTTCCCTGCAGGACCGTTGCTTCGCGCCGCTATCTGTCCACGGCAGCGCGGCGCAAACATTTGTTCAGGACGGGGGAGGAAAAGCAACGGCGGCGGAGGCGATGCGATATCGGTAATAAGATAACGACTGTCCGGTGAACTGCACCCGGTCTCTTCTCCCGACTCCCCGGTTGTTTCAATTCCTGTTTCTTCCCCCCTCCTCCTCCCCCCTTTTAT
>VBVR01006319.1:0-10488 GCA_011638315.1 Tetramorium parvispinum | reverse complement strand
GTATTTTAAATTTAACTCAAATCTCGTGGGGTCATCTAAACCCCTGTGTGACATTTAAGGGTTAAACTTAATAAAGTAAAAATTAATTGAAAATAACATACAAAATAAAAATTTCTGAGTATTGTATTAAATATATTCCCAAAACATTTTTCTGAACTATAGCGATCAATTGTTGAAGTTTTAAAAGTATAATAGATTTATATAACAAATTATTTAACGTCCACATTGATCTCCATCCAAACAATAAACGAAAATTCAATGTTCTTTGTAATATTTCAATGATGCTATATAAGAAATAAACAACATAGTAAAGAGAGAGAAAATTAAATAAGACATGACAATTTTCTTTTTCAAGTTCTTAAAATTTTGTTTTTTAATTTCAAATTCATTGTATAATGTTATTAAAACATCAAAAACTTAAGATGCAGTTAACATTATTTAGAACGCAACAAAGTATGAATTTATCATAAAAAAACTGCTCTACAAAAAATATATTTTTGTTTCAGTGTGTATTTAGGAATTATTTCGATAATCATACAAATTAAGATTTTTTTAAGTAAATATTAATTGAAAAGTTTTTAAGTGTAATAAAGATTATTATAAAAACGTAAAATGTATAATATGTTATATAATGAAAATTTTAATTATAAGTTTCTATGAAATTATTAATTAGTGATTATATTTAAATGCGAACAAAATCTAACGCAACGTAAGATAAATCATTCAATGCAACAATAATTTATTAGTCAAATGGAATTAAAATCACATGCTTCTACACTCGAAAACGCATGTTGGTTGCGCAACCGATGTGGTTCGATAGTGATAAGCGAACTGTTCGCTGAATTTTAATTAAAACGTAATACACGACATAACGGTATTAGCATTTAGCGCGCACTCGTTTTGGTATACAATGTTCGGTGCATCAATTCAATTTATGTAGAGTATATGTATATCAATAATTGATTTAATATACAAAATATTTTTTTAATAAAAAACAGCTCATTTTGAGAAAAATATCAAAACAATCATTTTCTAATTACATAGTCAAACAATTTTTTAAAAAGCTAAAAATCTTTTTTTTTTGTTAATTTCGAATATCATACAAAAAACATTAATAAAAAAGAATAAAGCATCTCTTAAAAATTTGAAAAGAATAAAATAAATTAAATTAAAAACTGCTCACTTAAATTTTGATAGAGAAAATATCTAGAGAGAAAACATTTGAGGAATAAAAAATATCACTCGGCTCAACAAATATACGTTTAGTACTCTATACAGTAATTTCTGTGGCCTGCATACATCGCTCGGAAATCCTATGAAAATTGTAATAAAATGGCTTCGAATTGGCCGGCTGTTGTAAATAAATAAATTCAACGAAGCGGATTGACTGCTCGGAAAAAAGTAGATCGCGCTGATTGCAGTCATGCTGCAGCTTCGCGCCTGTATTGCTAGCAAATTCAACGGGGAGGCGTTTATATAACTGGGACAGAGAGAGGATTTGATTCGGGTCTTCTATATATCCCTCCCTTCTTGTCTTCCTATCGACGTATTTATACGATTTATGATGGATGTGAAACAGGAAGATTTGTGGAAGTTGACTTTTTAATTACGACGAGCCCATTAATCCGAAGATATATATGCTGCTAAATGACATTGTGTGATTTACGTAATTTAAAAATAGAACTGAGTATCGCAGTTAATAATTTTTCTAGTAATGTCTTTATAAAACAATACGCTTTAATTTTTATAATGTAACATAATACTTATTTTTACATTTTTGTTTGATTTTTAATTCAATATGAATATAAATGATCAATTTTTACTGAACTAAATGAACGTGATACTTTTCTGTGAACTATTCGATTTAATAAAAAGACAATTTTCTTTTGTCGCGGGTTATAATTTTAGAAAACAAAATACAATTTGTTTCAGTTTACTGTCTATGTAAGACCTTTCTGTGTGAAGATACATCGAGCAGTAACCGAGGAACAAAGGTCGTTGAAAAGTCCATTGTCGAGCTCACTATACAACAAATAAAGAACAGCTGAGTCATGCCTCGTAGTAACGCCTACGCGCGTGTTATAAACTACCGTGACGCTCATTCGAATTATGAATGAGCTACCTGCCGAAAAGTTTAGAATGTTATATATAACTTTATAAAAATTAATATAGCAATGTGAAAATAAGAATAATTTAAAAAATGTCTTAAATGATTGATGATATCATGTCATTTATTAATAATATAAATTGGTAAATATTTTAAAGTTAAAAGTTTAAACAAAGAAAAATTAATTAATTTTGTTGAATAAACAAGTCGTTAGGATAAATGGAATTTATTCACCATGTTAAATATAAATTGCTAAAACTTTTATATATGTATATACATCTAATTTAGTAAAAAAAAGAAAATTAGAATTTCTCAATTTTTAATTGTTTCTAACAAGTAAAATACTGACGACTTTTTATTGGCATCATTTTTCTTAATTCACGTTTGCCATTTCGAAGGAAAAACGCTTGACGTCTCTATACATCTCGCATTGCGATGCAACCCGGTTCGGAATCTGTAGGCGACTGTGGTTGCATAGCAACCCCACTCGTGCAGAGACGAAAGTAGCCTCCGGGCAAAACTAATGAGCCGCGTAGAATACGGAAACGATTTCCGTGGCCTAATTTTCGCGGCTGGTTCATGGTGGCGGTAACATATAAAAATGAGAAGAAGCACGTAGAAGATGAGGCTCGATGGTGTGATAACGTGCAGCCGCATTGCGGCACACACAACCCACCATGCTTCGGAGCCGGCTGCATCGCCGAAGCGGCCGTACGGACTTTTCTTCTGCGCTTGAGCCTCTCTCTCTCTCTCTCCCTCTCTCCTCCCCAGTCGTGTTAATATCACCACCACTATCGTGAGCTACCCCACTGCGTCGCTCATTCGCACAAGCACTACTGTGCGATAGCGAATCTTCACATCTGGCTCGAGATCTGCTCTCTAAATGTACGGAATGCGCCATAATCGCTACGGTAGGATTGATGCCTCGCGTTAAAAATGCATTTTGCAAGATGGATTTCACGAGGAGCGAAATCTCGTTTATCTACGCGAAGAAATTGCTCCGTGATGGCGAAGAATGTACAGCGTAGTATCTGTCGCATTAAAAATTTTTTAATTTAGAAATATTTTTATCATATTATCCGGACACGATGTATTGTAGTTAAAAAAAACGAAAAGCATGAATGGCATTACACGAGATGAAACACGATTTAAGAAATATTATTTAATTTATAATGTATTAAAATATTATACTGAATAACGTCTATTTTACCCTTTATGGATAGCATATTGTAAAACGGTCTTCTTTGACTGGATCAATCGCTCGCTAGTTTTCTAGCTTCTCTAAAAAAGAAATTATACTAATGTAATATAGTTTAAAACAAAAATTAATAAACTAAAATAAAGTATCAATAATATTCTCTCAATATTATTACGTTTCACATTTTTCACAACTGTTAACTATTGTTAAAAAACATTTACATTTAATAAAGAATATAATGCGCATTTAACAAACCGCAGTTTATACAATTTAAAAAAAGTTGGAACATAGTTCGCCTTTTCCCTTTTCTCTCTTGTATTTTATTTTCGCTTTCATGTGTACATGAAAGAATCATAGAATAATGAATTCAATAATCACAAATAATACACATTTTGTATGGTTTTAAACTGTTACATATCGCTTTTAATTAATGTCGACAAAAAATATACTCTTTACTATTTAAAAACCTATTTTTAGTTTTATTTTCTAATAAAACGAACGATGATTCTCTTAATGATAACAGTTATACCCTATATAATACGCTGACGTCAATATTGTTAAAAAATCGATATACTACAATTGTCTTGAAAGATTATTCGATGGCGACGTCTCGATGATTCCGTGAAATCTCCGTCAGTTCTATATTACATATGAGTTCTGTAGTTCTGTAGCTGACTAATGGACATACACGTGTTGACATATGTATTACGCGATGTGCAGCTGTTCGCCATGCATGTAATACGAGCGTACTCGTTAATTGTTTCAAAGTGTCTGTAAGCTCTTCAACCCGTACTCTCTCCCCCGTACGTATACTCGTTAAACATCCGAACGATTTTGCTGATGCAAAACGAGACGGAAAGTCATGGGAGAAATAGTAACAGAGAGGCAAATGCGTTGTCGCTTATTCTTAGGCTCATTCAATGAGCAGCGTATTAATGAGAAGGACAAGAAAAAGTCTTTTATGATTCGAAAAATTGGCTTTTATTTTTGAAAAATATCGTATAATTCACTTGTGAAATATGAAATAAAGTTAGATAAAAGAAAAAGATATCCGACAATCTCGTTATTACAAGTAAACTATTAACATAAATAATGAAAATAGAACAACTGAGATTGATAAAATTACAAAGGATGATATCAAAGGGCATATATTTATCTTGCATTTGTGTTTAATATTAACCTATTTCTCTACTTATTGCTTTTTTTATTACACGGCTTATGTATTGCAACAATTTTCTTTTCAAAGAAGTTTTCTACTAAAATTTGATAAAACGCAACGCAACAAAATTATTCTTTTGCTCCAAGATTATCAGAATTCTAAATTTGTTTAAACTTGTTGCAAATCGAAGTTTGAAAGTAAAATTATTTTACTTCCAAACTTCGTTGTTATTGCTCAAAGTTGTTGCACAGAGTGTATAACGATTAATATTTAATCACCTATTGCAATAATCAAGATACCGAAATATATATTAAACAGTTTTCTTATCGCTAGTTATAATTTCAGTTTTTTGATCTTTTAGGTATGTATAAAAGTTTCTTTCTAAACACCTAAACAGTCTTAGAAATTATGATCTAAAGAAAAATCAAAATGATTTTGTAGACTTCTTCTATCTCGTGTATTTTCAATGAATGCTATTTTTAAACAATTGCAGCTTGATATTGTGAATTTTATAAAATTTTAGATAAAAAAGTTAAGCAATCATCTTACAATAGAGTAATCAGAGAAGTACGTAATACTTTTAATCAAAGCAATTAAAAATAATTCTTAATTGAAAGAAATTGCATTCATTTATTCACATTATTTATTAACTAAGTTAATATTACAGCTTCCTTGGCGCCATGGACCAATGATCAACACTGAGCTTTTCATTTACATCTTGTCGATCATCAATAACTATCTATCTACTAACTAAAATCAAATAAATACGTCAAATATATTATATTTTTTTGCAATTCAATATTATAAATTTACTATTGGAAATTAAATGTTTTATTATCCGTTTAATATAAAATAATTCAATTAACGTGAACGAAAAATTATATAAAATACACAGTGAATGTATTGGCAGTGAATTTAGAGTAAGAGGGATTAGCCTTGGATTCGTTTTCTCACGATTTTCGAAAGCGATACGGAAAGTATGGTATGTTTAAAATAATAAATCTCTCCATCCTAATATCGCTGAAGTTTAAACAATTAATATCTATCCGCCTATCGCGAGATGACGAGATACGAGCGTAATGCGATCGAAACGATCTGTAATGAATTGAATCCTTACGCATACATACACACAGGCTGGCTTCCTCCAGGCACACAAATAGAACAGAATAGGTAAATAGCAATTGGTGAATGAAACGAGACAGGTAAAGAGGTGGGCGTACGGAGAACGACGCCGTTATCTCCTGTATTAAACGGACTCGAATTCACTATCGATCGTGGCTTGTCGAATTAACTCACGGTTCTTGTCGGTATGTGTCTGCGTGCATATGCATGTGTGTATTCCGTGTTCGCGTATGCAATATTTCCGATGCCTCCGGCAACAAATTCAGGTGTCGGATAGATAACGAGAGAGAGAGATATATATATATATATAGAGACAGAGCGAGAGAGGGAAAAGGGATTAATTAGCAATATTTAAGATAATTTAGACAATTGTTATAACAATTGCAATATGTGTAGTCTTATATAAATGATGTAATATAATTTGTTGCACGATATAGAACTGCCAATATAATAATTGTGTGTACAAATCGTGTCATATGTGTACAATAATCCTATTATTAAATTAAATAACGCATGTAATCAACTGCAATCAGAAAGCAATAAAGATGATGTAGCTGTAAGCTATGTATTATGATTGTAAAGAAAAAAGGAATTTAGACGGAATTGAAATAATATTTGAAGAGGTTAATGAAAATGACTCACTATCGATATACGCTTTGTGAATCTAACTGTCTAAAAATGAATCAGTGTATAATCACTAATTATCAGCGGATAACTCCTATATCAAGTAGTGATAAGTATACTATTGGTAATTAGTGGCTAGTCACTGAATTATTTAGTGAATTTTAGTTTTCACTGCTCGATGCAATAGAATTATAGTGATGCTCAATCCTACTGCGTGTAGCGCACGCAGCGTGACAATATAATCATTGTTTATCGATGAAAAATGAATTCACTGACAAAATCAGTCAAATTTCCACTAATTCATTTTTAAAGAGAACAGTCCGCTATTATCAATAATCATGTTTTTTGATAATTGTACAATGGCGAGCGTATCTACGTTGCTCTCTTTATTGATATTCTTCACAAATGCAGCATTGCGAAGCGAAACGCGATGCCACTTGTATTTTCAATTTAAAACGTATCGAAAAACGAATTTTCCGGTACGCGGGGGATTGCCGGCGGTGGTATATTAAGGTGGAGAGGCGCGGTGATGATTCGCGAAATGCAATTTGATTTGATTTCTCTGGGCGAGATGGTACGCCGGCGTGAGAAGGAAGCTGACCGAAATACAAGTCGATCGCGTCCAATTAATCGCGGCGGCGATGCATATGCATGCGCGCGTACGACCCTGGAATAATGTCCGGCCCGGCTATCGTCCCGCGCCAGTTATGTATTTATGCAATGACATTTACGTGCATACGTCCGGCACACGCCTAACGATACGCACGCACGCACGTACGCACGCACGAGGCGAAGTATTATATCTCGGCGTTATCGTTGCGTCCAACACACATAGTGGAAATTCACGCTGGGAGCTTTTAGGCTTTCGGAGCAAGAAGCCCGCGGCATAATTACATCCCGGAACAAAGTTATCAGGATATAGAATAATATTTCTCTATTTTCTCAACTTGTTACTGCTTTATGCAGATACATCGTTAGAATTAACTCCGTTTTCTCCTATCCGTTGCATTTCAGAGATTACTCCGACAGGACGTTGCCATTATAACGCGATCGCGATCGCAATCGCCGGACGCGCAACTGATCACGTCGACGGACAATAATTTGCCGTAGTATTTGCCGCAAAACGCTGCAAATTTCCTCGGGGAGTCGAGACCTTTAACGATTACAACCGCTCCCTCGTGAGTCTGCAAGAGAGAACTTTAAGATCACATCGGTTTCACCGGCCAATCAGCTTATGTTTGTTATCTATGGGATGCATACCAATTATCGATTAATTATGGATTATGCCAAATGAGCTGTGCCATTTACGTGCATGAGATCAAATAAATGTGCTTTAAGCCGACTAATCGATAAAATCTTTAAACTGATTAAAATCGAAACGTAAAGACGTCGTAATTTCGAAAGAAACTTTACGGAAAGAGACTTAAGCTTAGCCGTTAGATGTATAAAAAATATAAAGTCAGATTATATGTTTGATGTGTTTAAAAAACCTAATGATGCTCAACAGTAAAAAGTATAGTTTTGTCTCGAAAAGTACCAAGCCATTGAAACTTACGTTGAACTTTACGTGAAACTTACTAACGTTTCTGGCATTGTACACTGCGTGTAAAAAGACAAAATTTGAATAGAATGGAAATGGAAAACTCGATCATGTCCAATTAGGTCGTCCACATACACGTGATCCCGATTAACCGCGTTCGGACGGATTCGCGTGTGCTAACCGAAAGCAATCGCGTTGCGCACAATAGCGGCTCCGGCGATTTCAATCGGCCGATCTGAAAGCGACTCGCTTCGGCGCAGAGGGTAATCGCGCTTCCTAGAATTCATTAGGTACGTTACAGAGGAGATTAACTCGAGCGACCGCCCACTAATGCATACTCACGGTTCTTCTAACTGTTGCTCGCTTTTTCGACACATGCTTTCGAATAGACTCAGATAGTACTAAACTGAAATACTAACTTTAAAGCATTGAAATATGTAATTGTCGAAAATGTCACTTAGCAAGAGCGTCATAAAAATAGTCGTAACGTTCAGGAATCATGGAACACGGCCAACATTTAGATACATAAAAGTATAAAGTCAAATAATTTATGCTTAAAAACTAATAATATTCAGTAAGGTTTATATAGCTATCGTTCGTTAGTTTCTAATATAGAGTCACTTTTCAAATGTTCGACGGTAAAAATAATATTTTAAAAGTAATATTAAACAATATTGCCTAACATGTTATCTGCTCAACAATTTTTGTATACTTATTGTGTACATTATAAAAGAATTTTTATGATCATAAATATATAAAATATTGTACAATTATACAATTAAATAAGATTTTGCCCTCATGAGTAGAATGTATTATTTACTTTTTACTTTACGTTATTATCTAGCTGTTATTTAAAATTTTATATTAAATGGTATTTATTTTTTACAAAGGTTTAAAAAAATTTCGACAATCAAATAACCATAATAATAAATGTATTAAATTATAATCTTACTTTTAATACAAGAGATACTGGGAGTACGGATTACTTAGCTTCTACAAATAGCTCAAAATATCTCATCTCATTCGGATGCAACTGATGTATGGCCTTGTCTGCAGAGACAATAGATAAGCGTAACGTTATTAGCTATCAAAATTAATGAACGATATCGTATCCCAACTAATCTCTCGCTAAGATACTCGCTGCACGTCGTGACGAGAAGCGCAGAACCGCTATGCAGTAGGACGTAATTAACGATGACACGCTTACCGCATTTACGTTTCTTACGTGAATCCATCAAATATAACCTGTCACGCAAAAAGGGGGCGTCCCGCAGATGTATTTTTATACACGCGAGTGCACTTTTGCATCGCGAGTATAAAAATTTCTCGCCGCACTAGCACGATAAGAAGCATCACCCTCTTCACCCTCTCGACGAACTAATTAGGAATTATCGAGATGTTCAAGTTCTCATTAACGTCCGTCCGCACGATCATTCGCGATTTTAATACACACACTCATGCGGAATAATTATTCGCTCAAATTTATCTTATTTCGCGAGGTTTATCGTCGCATTAAGGCGACGTCTGGTCATCTTCCGACCGGATATTAAGTCCACCTCGTCGACTTAACGGCGCCGTTAAGAGCGCTTTACGGATATTCGCATTTTCGCTCCTACCTTATACACGGACTTCTTATGATACCCGCTCATAAATCGCGACTGTAATTACGAGCAGGAACGGCACACAAAGATGCGTCCGGCAATAAAAATATATTAACGTCGGACGATGACCCGATTGCAAAGAGGCTCGTGAAAATCGAGGATGCGTAGTTTCGTTTTACGCACACTTACCAAGAACATTTGAGAAGACTGATAATTGCAGCACGTGCCACAGTGCGTACTTGGAGGCGTTATCGGCGTTCTCACACGTTTGTTTTAACTTGGCAAAGGACGCTTGGATATAAGTAGCAGGGAAGCTTCTTGCAAATGAAGGAGGGAGGGGAGGTACTTAATATAAGACGTCTTTTTTAAGAGTTCAAGTATAAAGCGGAAAATAGAGAGAAGAGAGCCTCTTTATACTTTATTCTCAATAATATTTATTCACGTATATATATATATATACATATATATAAATATTGCTATTTAAAATAAAAAGGATAAAAATATATAATTAAAGAAATACGAAAGAATAAAGTTAATAGCGATAATAAAAAAAATATATTAATTTTCACTATTAAAATAATTAATCATTACGAAATGATCAATAATGAAAACTGATATACAACGGAAACAAGATTAAATAATTGTATACTACAAACAATACGGACTCTAAACTCGATTCTTTTTTCCTTTCACTTTCAACATACGTACATAATTGTATATTATATTGAACAACTGTTATTAACGTTCTAATCATCTTTATCTTTTATTCGGAGTTAGAGCATTTATGTTCTCAGAATAGCGTTTCCTGCAATGGGAAATCGAACAAATCTCGCCTTTTCTCGCAAATCAGGACGCTCCTGATTCCAGTTGTACCAGGATGCGACATTCGGTGGACGCCGCTGGTAGCGGTGATCGCCGCGTGCCGCAACGGAAACACCGTCGCATCCGTCGCCCTCGCGCGCGCGGACGTGCCTTGAGAACGGGGCAGCTGAATGGGGGATGCATTTCTACGTACGAGAAGTCGCGCGCGCCCTGCGCGCGGAGGGGATGGTGGTGGCCTGGTTTCATTGAACCTGCCTGCACCGCGTACAACACCTCCATGTCGTACGGCAGCCCCCGCAACCCCGCGGCAACCCC
>VBVR01006318.1:0-10489 GCA_011638315.1 Tetramorium parvispinum | reverse complement strand
ATATATATACATATATATCTAAAAAATATTTATTATTACATAATTTACCTCTTTATCTGAATATTCATTTACAATATTTATATATTTCTTTATTTTCGGCCTTTTTTCAGTTTTTAAAACTCGCATAACAATATTTATTTCTTCCTCATCGTCACTACTACTAGTTTCTAAAATTTCGTTTAGAAATATAAATCGCTTAGAATTCATTATTTCAAATGTCCCGTAACTTTTCCGTAGTAATAGCAAATTGCACTGACAAATTTGGCCGTGCAATAAACTTTGCATTCGTTCAGTTTATTTTGTGTGTCCGAATACAAAATCAGTGCAACACGAGGTCAGTGCAACACCCATCGAATATACGATAAAGTGTGTACTATAATAGTGCAATGTAACCGAATATGACGAGGCAGTGCACCGAACAAAAGTCACCAATCGAACACGTTGCACTGGGAAAATTTACACTCAGTGCACACTAGTGCAGGTGATCGAATTCGCTATTAAATTAATATTAACTTAAATATAAACAATGATATGGTAGATGTTTCGACCTATAATAAAGTTATCTTCAGTACTTTAATATAAATAACGGAAATTTGAACAAATAAATGTCGTTAATAAAGATCAAAAAATACAAATTAAGTGCAAGTTGAAATTTATTGAAACGCTTACAATTTTTATAAGTATAGCATTTCAATTTTTTTACTAAATTTGTAATCTCAAAATGTAGGGCTTATTATGCCCTTGTAATTAAAGCAGAAAGAAACAAAAATTGCACGCAAAAATATTCGATTGATAGAAAAGCAATTTAAAGTAACACAGTATACAACATACGTGATATAATTTAATGTGAATACCTGAGAATCTGTCCTAGCCATTTCGGCTGTCTGTGCAGTTTCGGATACTACGGCGTCTTGCGCGATTCCGGATTTATCAAAGGGATTAAAACGCGGTGAGGAATCCGCATACGCAGCGATCTGCGGACTTTTCGGCGGTGGCGCTAATGTAGGTACAGGTCCACCTTCTATTGTTGTCATCTGATCTCCTTCTTTCGGTCTAAGAGATAAATAGAGGATCGGCATTAAAGTCGCAAATGGTAGCGAACGTGTTCGGACGTGATTCGTCCCAAAGAAATTTTTGAAAGTTGCTGATGCAACTACCCGTTTTTGTTGCATATCCTCACACACGATTTTATTTATATACATTAGAACGCTTGGCCCTATCGAGCCCGAGATGGGTATCGGGTGCCATAAAACAAAGAAGAAGAAGAGGATCGGTATTAAGTATGCGCTAATTTTTAAGTAGTATTATATTCTTAAATCTATGCTGCGAAATTTTTAGGCCATAACTGTAAAAGATTGTAATTTTTTGATGACGCTACTAAATATTTAATGACCAACATGAGAAATAAATTAATCTGAAATTTTTTAATCTCTGGTTTAGCACAAATCAAAGTAATTTTTTCCTTTGACTTACTTGATAAATACACTGAAATCAGGTCCTTCGTCCGACTCCGCAGATTCGGATCTTTTCACTTTCGTGTCCGGTGGTGGAGCCGTCATACTCAAGAAAGAATCGAAACCGTCGGATTCTCCAAAGCCTGTGACCGCCGTTTCCGAGCCAGCTACTGACGAGTCTCCCCACACTGAAGGAAAACTCATTATTGCAATAAATAGTTAAGTACGAATATAAAATTGCAAGTAACATTTGTCCACCTACCGTCGCTGGAGGTGTCCATAGCGGTTGGTCCACCGCCGAAGGCATCCAGGAAGGGATCTCCGCCGTTGGTTTCTGGTTCGGCAGCTTTATCGAACTTGGAGGCGAAAGCGTCGAATGAGTCGCCAGTATCCTCGATCGCTTTTGTCGTAGCAGCGAAGTTATCCAACTCCTCTTCGGGCCGGTAAGCTTCGTTGCCGGGAAATTCTGTTCCAGCAGGTGGGCTGGTGGAAATCAAGCCGCTGCTGATCTCCTTGGTCGTTTCTTGAAAATCACCCAATAGATCCGAGGCAAAGGCGGACTGCGTGATTTCTGATGGAGCAAACAAGGGCTGAGCTGCAGCTGCGAAGGGTGTAGGCGAGGTTTCGACTATGCCGAAAGGCGTTGTTGTGATTGTATCGGTCATGGAGAAAAAGTTCGTATCAGCACTGGTGGAAATCTGTTCTGTTTCTATAAAAAAAATACATAGAATTATAATACGTAAAATGTAATGACATTAACAACAATATAACATTACTTTAGATCGATGTTTTTTATTCTGTTTCCACTAAAGTGAAAGAAGAAATCTTTTAACCTTGGAAGAGTTCAGCAGCTGCTGTCGACACAGGTTGAACCACAGGAGCGGGTTCCGCAAGGTCCAAGACAGTGCCAGATTTTCCGACGTCCGTTTCTATGACTGAGAAAGGAGTCGCAGAGGTTATTGAAGGCCGTTTCTCGTTACTGCTGATGTCTTCTGGATAGTCCATTCCAAAGGCAGGTTGCGCTTGCGGGACCGCCGCCTCCTCGCTCATGCTCGCGAAAGGATTATCCTTGACAGTAGTGGTAATTGGGACTCCGGTGACAAGACTGGTGGTACCCGTGGTAGTCATGGAAGTAGAAAAGATACCAGTCGAGGTGATGTCAGTGTTGGGTGCGTCGAAAAGATCCATGATGTCTCGATTTTTCGGCGGTGAAACGATCTTATCATCCGGAATCAGATCCGGCACATTGCTATCGACATCCAATAGATCGGCGAAGCTGTGCTCCGGGGTGGGTGACGGGGAGTGTATCAGCGTGGGACTGGGCGTTCTGGTTGCTTGCAAACGATCCAAAAGGTGGTTCGAGGTAGCATCCATTGCTCCCGTAACCGACAGTATTAGATCCTTCGTATTCTTGGCAGGTGGTTGTACCGGTGGATGCGGTATCGGCGGTGGTTGCGGTCTCGGCGGGGGTGGCCTTGACGGCGGAGGCTTTCCATTCCTCGACGGAGGCGTTGCCGCCGGCGACAGTTGCGGTGGACTAACGACTGCCGCCGGTTGTTTCTCGACTGCCGTTGTCGTCATCGTCGTCGTCGTCGTCATCGTACCAAACAGATCCACGCTCGCGTTATCAGACGTGACGAAGATATTGGATGGCTGGCTAGTGAAGACATTGGTTGCTGGCGTATTAGTGTCAGTGGTCACTCCGAAGTCCGGAACTTCGGTGTCCGGAACGGTACTTTCAATGCCAAAGGAGGCGAACGGATTAGTAGACTCGACGGACATTGGCGGTTCGTACGTCTGGTCGCTAGCAAAATTTAAGAAAGGATTCTCGCTCGTGCCGGAACTTGCCGTATCCGCGAAATCCTGGAGGAAAGGATTGGAAGCTTGCGGGGGCAAGCCGCCCCCCGGTTCCGTCGCGTAATCATCCATTAAAAATGGATTTCCGCCCTTGGAATCCATGATTAAATTGATTTAACAAATTTCCAGTTTTATGTATATATAAATTAACTGTAATAATTGTTGAAGCTTGAGCGAAATCTTTTGAATTGTACTTCCATCAGAACAGAAGACCGATTTTAGTTTGTTTCGTCTATTCTACATGTAGGCATATATTTCTCGATACAATTTCAATTCGTCAATCAACTCAAGCATTTTTGGAAATCTTCCGTTTGATTATAGTACGTAGAGATTATTGATGATGTGCAACAAGTAGAGCGTGATGATTTAAATAGTCCTTCGTGTAGTTTTAAAAAAAAAAGACAATTAACATGCGTCTACATTGAACGGTTCAATCATGAACAGTCAAAAAATTACTCTAAAAATTCTGAAGAAATGGAACAGTCGAACGATTGATAGAATTACTTCATCAGTTCGGATTCGAGCAGTTTTAATTCAGTTCGTCCAGGTTCGATAGTGGCAAAGCTAGTGTCGAAAGGATCCACGTCGTAGTCCAAAGTAAGATCTTTATTTTGAAGCGGTGTCAACACTTTGTCGCCAGGATCCTGTCCGTCCAAAGAGAGAAAGTCTTTAGATTCTTTTACTTCGTCAGCTCTAGGATCGAAGTCGTCAATTACCGGGACTGTTGTCGCAACGATAGGTACCACGGTGGGTAGATTGATAGGGCGCGGCGGTGGTTGCTGAGGAATTTGCTGCAGTTCACTCTCCAATATCTTTAGCTCCGCTTTCCCGGGTAGAATGTTTGTCGCGATAGAAGTATCGAAGGGATCCGAATAGGAGATCTCTTCTTCCGCGATAGGTTTACTCTCGATCCTAGGTGTCAGAGGTTTCGTATCGACTTCGACTTCCGCATCCAACAAACTTTCTTGCCGCTTAGGTTCCTGTCTCGCAATCACTTCCTCTTCAACCTTTTGTATCAGCGCTGACCGTAGCTGCGCAAGCTTTAGACTGCTCGGCGCGACCGAGGTGGCCGTGAAGTCGCTTTGTCTCCTGACTGGTTCTGCGGTAGCTCTCGGATCAAAATCGTGATCGCTTAAACTGTGAGGCAGCTTAGTCTCCTGTCTCAACAATTCCGACTCGATGAGCTTGAGCTCTGTCTTGCCTGGCGCGACGTTATTGACGAAACTAGTGTCAAAAGGATCGACATCTACTTCGTCATCCTCTATCGGCAATGACTCTTCTATCGACTTTTGGGTATAATATGGTGTCAACGGTTTAGAGGGTAGTGTTTTCTCCTCTTCGGTAGTCGCGAGAAGATCAGGTCTCTTCGATGGCGTAGGTAGCTCAAACGCGACGGCCTTGGTCGGAGCTAGCTCGAGAACTTCCGGCCGAGAAGTTTTTCTCTCAAGATTCGTCGGTGTCGCTTCGATCTTCTCGTCTTCTTCAAAGTTAACGTCAAACGTAGGCTTAACCGGCGCGGATTTAACTGGCGCGGATGGTCTAGGTGGCGGCGGTTTTGTGGGTGGCTCCTTTACAGATTCCTCATCTTTCCTCGGATCAAAATCACTGTCGTCCTCGATGTAACTGCTAGATTGCTCACCGAGCAATTCTTTCTCTAAGACCTTAAGCTCTGTTTTGCCAGGTGGAAGCTCTTTCACTGCAGACGTATCAAAGGGATCGACGTAAGTGATTTCTTCAACAGGCGCGATTGGTTCGTCCGCCAACTGGCTAAGATCGGTGGTCGAGCCGCCTAGTAGATCTCTCTTGGTTGACAGCAAATTGTCACGATTGTCTTTCTGCTCATCGTCTAATTTCAGCAGACCAGTTTCGTAGTCTCTGTTGAAGCCAGCAGGATCGGTCAACGATATGGATACTTCCGCGACAGGTAGTTCTTCGAGTTCCTTCTCGATGAATTTCAACTCTGTTTTACCTGGTAGGATGTTATCCGCGAATGCGGTATCAAACGGATCGGCCTCGTCGACGAAGGTAGCTGCCTCGAAGCTGGCCTCGATTATTTCCGTCTGAAAATCAGTCGTTTCGGGCTCTTTCGCGGCGAATGGATCATCGGCCTCCTCGAGACGAGTAGACTCATTTGGCGTGGCGTTTAGATCAAATTCAACGTCATCCAAGTCGGGGATCTCTTCCAAGACCGTCTTCTCCTTCAAAACTTCGAATTCAGAAATATCTAGAGGTCCGTTCGATGTTTGTTCAGTGGTCGCATCCTCCTGAACAGGTGTAGGAGTAACTGGGCTGACTGGTCTCGGTAATACAGGCGGTAATTTCGTCAAATCAACGGGGATGTCGGGAAGATCGCTGTCGTCATCTAGCAAAGTCTTCGCTACTTCTGTCGATTCCGCTACAGCGGCTTCCGTCAACGGCTGTTCCGCTTCGTCAAAATCGTCCAACAATAGATCTTGCTGAATTCTAGGTCGTCTTCCCTTGGTGATCTTGCACGTGCTTACATAATCGATCCTTCCCGATAATACCTCAACAGCATTGCCTAAGCTGACTAATTTATTGCCCTTTTTATCGACTGTCCGGAGAACCTTATCAGCGCTGGTGGTGTCGAAAGGATCATCCCCAGTCTCTTCCTCGGTCGGGCTGTCCGGTATGTAAGCTAATTGAACGTCGATATTCTGAAGAACGTCAATATACGTGGTGTCGAAGATATCCTCATCAGCGGAATCCTCCTGCTCATCCTCGTCCTCCGGCACGTCTACAAAACCATCCTCATTGACCAACGGTTTTTCCTCCTTCCTCTCTTGACCGTCGAGCTCCGGCGGCGCGGCCTCGATTGGATTACCGTCCTTGTCGAAGCCCACCCACTTCTTTGAAGACGATTTGTCCTCCTGTGTTGCTTCTTCCGGTTTCTTCTCTTCCAACGGCGCCTTTCGCTGGAAGAACGAGGTAGACTTTATCCGATCGAGGTCATCTTGAGTCTTCTTTAAGACCGAATCGACGCCAGCGGTTAAAGCCTGGAATTTCTTCCACTCGTCAGATCCGGTACCTTTGGCCGATTCGCCTGCCTCCTCGGCTTTCCGTTGGGCCTCCGCCCGCTCGCGCCGATAACGCTCGAGCTCCTCCTGATCGAACTCCTCCTCCTCCGCGCCCTTCTTACCCTTCTTCGGCTTTTTCTTCTTCTTCAGGCCCTTGGCTAACTTGTGCATCCTCTAAGACCTACTATGGTGCGTGAGAGGCTCCTGCAAATAGAAATCTACATTATTGCGCGAAAATGTCATAGAATCTACTATAATCTGTGAAGAATTTATTTCTTCTGATTTGAGATGAGATATGATAAAAATCACTCTTAATTCTCTTAATTTCTTACTAAATAATTATTTATATTTTTACAATGCAATCTCGCGAACAAATATGCAATACAAAAATAAAATTCTATATATATTTTCAAATAAATAATCAAGACTTCTTACATTATGTTACATATATATAACCAAGACGTTACAGAAGTGTCTCGAAAGTCGTGGCGTCATTGGATGGAAATCTGTGTCTCGAGTATAGAAGTATAGAGAGTGACGATGCAGGATTATTGCCAAAAGAGGCCGATCAATCGCAGTGCAGTAACCGAATGTGTTTTTCTCCTGAGTTCTTCCAGTCGTTCGAAAATAGCAATCGGCCAAAATAAAGGAATGGTTCTTGGAGCGTTTCCTGGAGATGTGCACTACGTACAACGTCTAACTTTCGTACAAATAGCTTGCCAAACCCGTCAGAATCGTCGAAGACAGTTAAAGCTTTAGATAGAAAGCCGATAGATTAGATTCGCCGAGAAAAATGCAGTTTGTTACATTTTCGAAATTCTAACAAGATATTTCTATCGTATTTCAGCGACGCGACGTTCGATTATTCGCAACAAAGTGGCGATAACAAACGCGACGCATATTTCACGAGAATATCTGGAATCGTACATTGTTAATCTACGCGCTATCAATCGAATATCAAAATAACAATTCACAGATGTTTTTCTAATCCCCTCGCGTTATTATCTTATGTTGAACTAGATCTCGAGAATGCATTTTGATAAATTGCAAGTTATGTACACTAACGCTTCTAATAAGCTTACATGATCCTGCAACACATGCGTATTTGCATTTTAATCGAGTACACCCCGAACTTCCGAGTGTCGATAGAATTTAATTAATAATACTGGCGCGTGGACGCAGCACCGGATCATCAATAAGACGATAAACGTAGTATAATATTTTCTATTTTTGACGTTCTCGAGCGGCGAGCCACGAGGAAAAAGTGTCAACTAAAATGCATCTCCCGATGGAAGAAGTACGCATATTAAAGGGGAATCTCTCGAGCGTAAAACTCTCAAGAGTGACACTTTTGTCTTTTGGGACTTGGGACTTTGTGACCTCAAAAATAGACAACGCGCTATGTACTGCTCTCCGCAATGATAAGAATACTCTTTCATACGCACAAACCCCTCAACATAATTAGGGGATTTCATTGCGGATCGCCGACTGTGGATTAGCTCTGAACTAGCCCTGATCCACGCTGTAGTGATGCATAGGTACATGTTTAAGTTGGTGTAAAGAGTTCGGGTATACGTGTGACGAAATTATAATCGATACGCAAAAGAAGTGAGCGAGCCGCTGATCCTGGCGAACGGAAAGAAATTTCTTTTATACTGACACGGCAAATACCGTGTACGCAACTTGCAAAGTGTATCACGTATGCGTCTTATTAATACTATAATCGTTAGATTGCAATTTAAGTTTTAAAGCAGCAGCGGCAAACGATCAATGTATTAAAACTGAATACGAATCGATAACACGAAATAATCTAAAAGTAAAAGAAAGTATAAATGTTTGATGGAGGAATTTCTTAAACTTCAGATAATGCAGATAGATCAAACCGATTCCTGTTAGACGACATTCTATGTTAGAGCGATTTGACTGTGACTCGTACCAGCGTTTCTTTCGCTTCTTATTGTAGCCGAAACGAAAATAAATTATGCAGCTCATAAATTTGATACACTTGCACTCATATCTTTGTCAATTAAAAATCTATCAGCTTTTATTTTTGTTAGACAGCATTTTTCTAATATCGTTCAATGAATCAATATTATTGACTGGATGACTGGATGATTGGATGCAAAACACGGCAAGATACTTCAAAAATAGGAACAGTACATGATACCTTCAATAATAGAGATATTATTAGAAGTATATCGAGTATAATTTGGATGCAATTAATTTATTAGCAAAAGAAGTTGAATTAATCAATTGACATTTCTAATTAATATATTTACATATTACGCATCAGTTATTGCTAATACATCAATTATATTAATTATTAGTCAGTTATTAAATTAAGTATTGATATAGATATGTTTATTTAATGTTTTTCTATATTATAAAATATCCATATTATTTTGTATTATTGTATCTTATGTCCATTTCTATCAATTCGGATTAAATTTAATCTCGGTTTAATTTACTTTTCATCTTTCTCTAGTTTTAAGAATTAGAAAAGAATAAAAAGTAGATTAAAGTTTATTTTTAGAGAGAGACGGAAATTAAAATTTGCATTGATAGAAATGAAGACATTAATGATATAATGATTAATAATATAAAGTTTTAAAAGTTTAATAATAAATTATAAATTATAAGCATAAACTATGATAAATTATATCAGATTTTTTTCTTTCTCCGAAGAATAATTTCCAAATTCTGTGTGCAAAGAGTTATTTTAGAGGCGAGATCACGGAAAAACAAATAAAAAACGGTAGCTCTACAGTTTTATAAATAGAAAAACTTTCAACTATACAACTATACTGAAATGTGTGAAAATCTGCTTAAAAATTGCGACAATATCGTACGCCAAAACTTTTTCTTTCAAATCATGAACAATTATTTTTTCTTAACTTTAGACATCATTAATGCTATCGTTAATTTTACTATATTTTTAATAATTATTAAGTACAGAACAATTTGTGACTGATATTTCAGGTCATTTGCGTATGAAATAAAAATATGTGTTAGTGAAAAATTTAAACACAAGTAGGACAGGAAAAAGTTATCTGGTGCAAAGGCATTATCGAATTATATTCAGTTTCATCTCTTACACATTATTTAATTAAATTATATCATCAACGAAAAGATTCAAATTCAATAACCAATTGCATCTGTCATATATATGTATATGTATATATAGTTAGTTACACACATATATAGTCATTGCAACTAAAGGCAGCATTAAGTGAAACGATATCCCTCGAGGGCTCTATCTAGCCGTTATATGCACCTGTCACTTACACATTTTACCGGAAGTCTGTCACGAAGTTCCTGAATGAGAGAAACTTGAATGTATTATCGTAATTACATCTCGTTTCTCGATTATACATTTCGGCAATTACGTAATATTCGAAAAAACGGACAATAACATGAACATATCTATTTTTAATGCCTATAAAATTTATCTTAATACGTTATAGCATCAAGCAAGTTATAAAACATATATATACATAAAGCATTCCATTTCCTTATCTGCGAGTTTTTTCAACACAATCTCAAGTAATTGTTTCGTTGATAAAGAATATCGGGACACTTGCAGTTTCATTTTCAATGCGACAACCTCGAGGGACATTTTTATAACAGAAAAGTGACAAACTCGAAAGTATGAGATAATACGCAACACGCGGCGATAAAAATCAATATCCTATAAACGCCAGCGTTAACCAACGAGAAGCTGCTAAACGTCCTTTTTGCACCGCAGTCGATTACCGGGAAGCGAAAACTGCCGAAGACGGCCTTTCCGGCACCGTAATCGATCAGGTCTCCTAAGTCTCTATTACACATAGGCCTTGCCACAGTAGTCGCAATCGCGTCGGCCACATTCATCGAGACGTAGGGGGCAGACACGCGAGTGCTCCGCCGCGGCTAATTTTATCTACGCTAAAGGAATTCGAAGGGAGCGCTGTGTGTACCGATAATTCGTACTTCGCACCGAGGGAGTCTACAAATTTCCGTAGAGGACGATGAATCCAACGAGCGGCGTCCGTGACATTTCGGTTCCTCAAGAACCGCCCAGATAGGAAAGCATGCAGAAAAATTTTAGCCTCATTTTAATTTTAAAATATAATGTCTAATATATTGCGTAATAAGTCTACATTT
>VBVR01006317.1:0-10490 GCA_011638315.1 Tetramorium parvispinum | reverse complement strand
TATTCCTTCTGTTTTTATATTTTCCGTCTCGTCTCTATGAAATCTGATTCGCACCCGGAATTATATTCTATCTCTCTCGTCGCGGAGCGCATCCGCGGCGAGCATATACTCGAAATCACTCGACGTCATAGTATTTCATAAGTTATTAATATTAATATTATTTCGTTATCGTTAGAGAAATAGGTACTTCCTGAAGGAAACGACGCGATCGTAGTCTCATCATCGTTGAACACCGCGTTTGATCAACGTCACACAAGAATCAATGATAAATGTCTAATTGATTCTCGACACATGTACAATTCATTTTATATGGCAATTAAACTATAATTAATAAATATAATATGCGAAGAAATGGAATAAATATAAATCGTTTCTTCATTTTATACAGCATTATATATTAATGCTACAAGATTGCTAAGATTGCATTTTTTTAATCAAGCAATCACATCGATATTTGCGTGACGTCGCGCAGTATACTTTCGTCGTGATGGCACTACCCCGTCATTCTTGGTCAACGTAAAATACAATGCACACTCAAGTACTTACAGATACATCGTAGACGAAGTTGGAGATCCGGATACGAAGGAGCAACGAGCGATGAATCTCGAGTAAATTTTATGAATGCATAAACACTTTAACAAAAAGAAAAAAGAAAGTCCTGCTTCTTCAATTTCAATTCTAGATCTACGTCTCTATCGTTTCATCATGATTGCTTCGAGTTCAATTCATAAAAATCCACAGCTGTCCTTCGCGCGTTTTCGAGATCCATCGCTCCGGGTCATCTTGCATCCGGACTTCCCGATCAATTTCGTCGAACTTATTGAGCGTCATAGAGAACTGCATTAGACTCTTCGCACCGGCATTGATCTCCGCGCATGTACCTGTGCTCCGATAACTGTGCTAATTACCCAATCATGCGTTCGAATATTCGAATGCATCCACTGTTCTGTAGCCACAGTGGATAAACATGATAATAATGGCAAACGTTACAGGATATCTCGTGATTCGGAGATTATTTCTGAAGAAACCTGAGATCGGTTCAAAAATCTTAATTAACGTTAATTAACATTTGAGAAAAACAAGTCTATGATCGTGAGAACGAATCTCTTTTACAAACAATAATTAAATATCACCTATGCTTCTCGATGATTTTATCGTTATCGCACTATGAAATGCGGAATTGCATTCGCGAATGGTTTTTCTTTCAAGTGACTTTGGGAGATGAGATCGCGACACAGGTACCGATTGCGGGACGCAAAGCCGGTAGCTTAATTATCTCGCGCTAAAAATTAAATTGCGAAACGAAACACTACTCGAGACACAAGTTCGTTAGTGCGGCAGCGCTAACTTGTTCGGTCTGATTAAGTTTTAATTATGCCCATACCAAAGTATCACGCCTTAACCGTTACTAATTAATTAATTATATTACAATTTCGCGCCGCGCGACCGCGGCCGATTCCTGAAGAGCCGGGTGCGGCGCAATTAAATTATCATGCGTCGCGCGCCGAAGAAAAAAAAAAAAAGAAGAAAACGCAGCGGACGCGTCCGCTCTTCTCCGGAACACATCGTCAGTCTTGTTGCGTTTGCACGTGTTTTGCGGAGAAGCGTCTTGCGTGCTGCGTTTCGCGCGCTGAATCGCGAACGGCCGAATCACGGCGATCTCTACGAAGATCTGGATGACACCTTGGATCGTGCGCTGCCGACGGAAGCGTGGACCGCTTAAACCCGCCATCTCTTATGAGACGATACTGCTCTCTGCCTTCTCGCCGATTGTTCTATTTTTTTTTTTCTAATCGAATGTAGCGGAGAGGTAAAGTTAGAGATAGCGTTTCGTAAGAGACGACGGCTTTACGTCAACAAATGGGAAAAGAAAGAATCGAGAAATTGCCATCTCTATGAGCACTTTATCGATTTCAGTCTTCCTTCCTTTAGCGGTCGCTTTCGCCGACAGGATACGCTCTAAGGGATGAAACTGACTAAGTAGCCAGATGTATTGAAGGCCCACGTACTCGTGACGACACCGATTATTCGTTTCATTATGTGGCTAAGGCAGTGACCGAATTCGCGTTCACTCAATCGAGAAATATCCTCGACTAATTAGGGGACTAAATTTGCTCCCAATGCAAAAACTCGGAGGATCGGCGATTATCATCTGAGACCGTGATGTTGGAAGTGGAAAACGAAAACAAGGTTCTCTTAGAACTTAGATGTGAACAAATGACGTTTTATTAAAGATACTTTAATAAAACTATCAATTTATTAATAAAATTATTATTGTAGTAGTTCATTGTACAATGAATTAGGATTATCGCCAATCCTCAACAAAATTCTATACATGCAAAAGCCACTAGTCAAATTTTTTTTTTACTATGCGTTTAGCACATCTCATCCCTCAGTTTTCTTCATTGCCGATAAAAGAATCGACTTTTCCGATTTTATTGATTCAGTTAATCAAATTGGATTATTTACGCAAATCTTAAATATCTTTCAACGTTTCAAATAATTTATGAGACAATGTAAAGGCAAACTATAATTCTTTTACGCGTTTGAAAAAGAAATTAAATATGAAAACATTTTCGGGAGCCAGAAATAGAAAACAGATGTGTCTAACTATTACTAAATATTATTATCAAGGACAAATTTGTTTTTAAAAAAATCTATACGTTATTTAATTAATTCTGCGATTAATATAGCTATCGATATCACCATGATAAAAATGGATTAATTAATTCCATCCACGACGAGTGTGTTTGCGTTCGGAACACTGCTCAGATATTAACATGAATGAATTCACTAGAAAATCTATGGACTGCCCCGTCAGTTTCGAGCATACGAGAGAGGTAATGAGGTCAACTATTTTTCCTCTGCTTAACGGTTGCCTTATCTTACACTTACGAGCCTTTGCAGTCCATATCCAGAAATTAGCGATACGCGAATCTGTTGTATTGCGTAAATCTTTCAAATCACACGTACGGGTTATACACATAGGGGACAGATATTGTGTTCATCAATGCGAGAAATCAGAGAAAATCCTGCTGTGCCAATCGCGATGATCCTCGCTAATTTTGTAACAATCTGTTTCACTATTATCTATCTAATAAAAATATATCGATTATATGAATATTTACAAAATCTTACTTCACATTTGTCGTATTTATTACAGCGTATAATGCAGAATCTCGATATAGAAGAATAACGCGCAAAGATATTATCTGATAAAGAATAAAGTTTTCTGTTTCGCATAAACGTTAAGAATATATCTTAACATTAATGTGAAGGACGCGCAAAGTTAAAATGCTCGAGTGATCGCATGGCGCAGCAGAGGATAGTATAATTGAAAAGAATAGATTACAACAAGAAAGGATCTTACGAAACGTGCTGTGTTAATTATACCGTGCATGCATTATCTCTACGGGAAGGAAGACACGGTATGCAGGATACAAAATGAGATCCGTTAGTGCGAAGTCCTCGCATTTCCTTGAAATTTCAGCAAACGCTCAGACAGCTCCAGTTTTGACTTCAGAGTAGAAAGAGGCACACCAGACACTAAGAATTCATTAATAAACATGATTTATAACAAGCAACATTGAAAGCAACAAAAAAGAAATGTAAGTGTAGAGATTTAATAAATGAGATTATATGTTAATCGCGTTAACCGAATGTTGTGCTAATTTGTTGCGTGCGTGCATTAAACTGAGTCTGAAAATAAAATTGGGAAACCAATATAATACTACTACTACTACTGTCCATCTCATCTGTGATTCTGCCGAATGTTTTATTGTCTTCGTTGTGTAAACGTGCGTATCACTCTACGAAAATGACATCGTCGCAAATTCGTTGTTTGTTTGCGCCGAAGTTACTATCCCCGGTATGATTAGCGGGCGAACTACTTTGTACTTTCCAAATAGACCAAGATCAATAATACGCCTCGGACATGCAAAGATATAAAAGTTTATGTCATAATATTATTAATCGGCAAGAAACACAGATGGAAGACATGCATAAATTAATATCGGTCTTAACTGTGTTAGTATACTATCAGGATTTGCAATTACCAAATAATTTATCTATTGCTAATTGTACCGTGCATAATGATAAAGAAAAATATAAATAATAGTGCAATAAAAAAAAGGGAGAGGATTGGGACATCAAACATATCGGAAATATCTATATCGGAAAGAACATCTATAAACAGTTTCGTGTTTGTTGCAGAGGAAATTCAATGTTCAAAAGGCACTCGTAGAAAATAATTTAACGATCACAATCTTTGATTTATGACGGGGTCTCTCTTAGATCACTCGATGCCACTCGAAACCCGTGATCGTTGAGCGACGTCAGGGTACGGTGTGTAATGCGGGCATGGTGGGCCTTGGTGGCATATTTCATATATAATCGTACTAACACCATGCACAACAGTCAAACTTGTTAAAATCTCACTTGAACGCACTCTGTTAATAACTTATCTCGCGCCTTCCCGCGTCACGGTGGGAAGAGCTTCGGTTAAATGCAATTGCGAGTCCAAGGATTTAGTCGCGGATGCTTTTCCATAGGAAAAAAACATCGTCTGCTAGACTAATATTATTATTTCACGGACGTTCTATATGGGACAGATAAACAACAGTCCAAAGAACACAGCCCACATTAGAACGATCCAATGCACGGTGTAAATTGGATTCTCACCATCTGTGATCTTTCTGGCAACGAACTTCAAGGTTTCGTCGAGAAGTACCACTGGAATGGAGAACTTCATAACGGTAACCCATTCTTCACACGTTAATGGGGTCACTTGGAATACGGACTGAAACACAAGAGTTAATAATGCTTACAATTTTTACGCTTCAAATTAAAATAATAAAAAGTTCTCAACTATTCACGTCAGTAATCTTAATATAATATTTACTTACCGAAAGAACATCGACGTACAAGATGACGAAATGGAGTGTGAAAGAAAGAGCCATGGATGCGATAAGCCACATGTTGGACCAAGGCGGCATGGAGATGAGTGACTGATTCTCAGATAAGCTATAAAGAGAAATATAGATTTTATTACAATTTTGAAATCGCGATTCTTATATGTAAAATATATTACAAATATTTTCTTCACCTGTTCATGGCGTTTAACATTTCAATAGTAACCAACACAGAGAGAGCCATAGTCATGGGATGAGGATCAGCAAAGATCTTGCAGTTGATGCCCTTGAATTCACTTCCACCACCAATACATGCCAAATGATGAGTCTATATTTTATCCAAATCATAGATATTAATTAGAAAATAATTACTCAAATTTTCAAATAATTTTGAATATAAACGGAAAGCGAATTTTTATCAAAACTTACCACTTGATAGTAGTTCATCTGAGGGCCATTCGGACTGTACATGAACCACCAAGCAGCCGACCCGACAGTGGCAGCGCCTACATATCCACCGATAGCCAAGTAACGGAAAAACAGCCATCCAGAAATCAGAGATTCGTCAGCTTTACGAGGAGGCTGTTGAAAAACACATGAATCAATAAAACCTGCATTTAATGACTTAGCAGAGCATCTTTTTAATTGTTATATTACTTTGCTCATAATGTCTAAATCGGGTGGATTGAAACCGAGAGCAGTGGCTGGAAGACCATCAGTGACCAAGTTGACCCAGAGAAGTTGGACCGGGATCAATGCTTCGGGAAGACCAAGGGCGGCGGTCAAGAATATACTGTGAAATAATATAGAAACATGAATAAAAATTCAACTCTAATCTTCTTCATTGCTCTCATATATTTCGTAAATACCTGACGACCTCGCCGATGTTGGAAGAAATGAGATAACGGATAAATTGTTTCATGTTATTATAGATGGCACGGCCTTCCTCTACAGCGGCTACGATGGAAGAGAAATTATCGTCCGCTAATACCATCTCCGAAGCAGATTTTGCGACCGCAGTACCAGAACCCATAGCGATACCAATCTCAGCCTTCTTCAAGGCAGGAGCATCATTCACGCCATCACCAGTCTTTACGAATAAAATAATGCAAAATTATTTTGTGATCTTTTTGAATTAATTTTTTTAAAATCCAAATATCTGTTTTACATTAACTAAAGTAATTAATATTAAACTAATAGAATATTGGATAATTTACTAGAACAATCATTTATCAGGTAAAAAGATCTAAGTTTGATTCCCGGAACTGCCAGTCTAGATATTTAATATTAGAAATTTTGAGTGGGGAAAAAATTTCACTGTAATAGAAATAAAATATGTATTCAATCTCAAGGTAATTGAGAATGCCAAATCGTAATATTCCATCATTTCTTGTCCTATAGAATTGGATCTTTTGCGTAAGAATTGCAATTGTAAAAAAAAAAACTAAAATTTATACAAGATTTTTCTCCAAGAAATTAAGATTCTACTCGGACTATAATGTCATTGATAACAGTAATAAATATATAATTTACTTACCATAGCAGAAATTTCATTCATGCTTTGTAAGTACTCTACAATTTTTGACTTATGAGCCGGTTCTACGCGAGAGAAGAGGCGAGCTCTGGCGCAAGCTGCTTTCTGTTCCGATGTCGGCAGATCATCAAATTCACGTCCGGAATACGACTTGCCAGTAGTATCTTCGTCCTCACCGAAAACTCCAATACGTCGGCAAATGGCTTCGGCAGTGGCCTTGTTGTCGCCGGTGATAACGATTACGCGAATGCCAGCAGCGCGGCACCTAACAATTGAATCAAATACTTCTTTGCGAGGTGGATCGAGCATGCCCACTACACCTACGAATGTGAGATCTTTCTCGTATGTATAGAATTTAGTGGAGTCGCCTAGATCCATATCGTCGGGTTTCATCGGATGATCAGCAGTGGCGAGAGCGAGGCAGCGAAGAGTATCCCTACCAGTTCCGTATTGGCGGGTTAAATCCAAGATGCGGTTCTTCAGAGTTGAAGTAAGAGGAACCTTCTGACCACCGACGCGGCAATGTGTGCACCTATCTAGTACACCTTCCGGCGCACCCTTGACGAACAGTTTTGGTCCAGTTCCCAGTTTCGTTGATTTCAGAGGCACGCAATACGACGACATGGATTTGCGATCACGAGAGAATTCCAGCGTGAATTCCTTCTTCCATTTTGTTTCCATATCCTGCCTGACAACAATAGCGCCAGCACGACGATCCAAACCGCTTTTCGGAACTCCGAACGGATTGGTTTTCTCGGCAAGAACAATGAGGGCGGTCTCCGTAGCCTCGCCGACCTTCTCAAATGCCTGTTTGAATTCGTTAAAGTCGATAGCAGAATCGTTACACATGATACAAATTGTACCGAGCTCATGCAATGTTTCATAATCTTGTCCCTTAATCTTCTGTCCTCTCAAGAAGATCTCACCGATGGGTTCATAAGTCGATCCAGTAATTTCAAATTCGTGGAAACTGCTATCGTTACCCTCAATCTTGTCAAAGATGAACATTCTGTAAATATTGAAATATTTAAAATTATGTATAAACTAATATTTCATATTTTTATTTAATCCAGTTAAATATGGTATAATCCAGTTAAATAGAGAAAATACTCTTATATAGTGTGTACTAAAGATTAAAAAATTAAATCTACATTATATTAATCTTGTTTGCTTAATCATCTTACCGGCTAACGGACATCTGATTAGTCGTCAAAGTGCCAGTTTTATCGGAGCAAATGACGGACGTGCAACCTAGAGTCTCTACGGACGGCAAAGATCGTACAATGGCGTTCTTTTTAGCCATACGTCTCGTACCCAGGGCCAAGCAAGTCGTGATTACAGCGGGCAAGCCTTCGGGAATAGCGGCAACAGCAAGAGCGACGGCTATTTTGAAGTAGTAAATGGCACCCTTGATCCAGGAACCACCGTGAGCCGGATCGTTGAAGTGACCAATGTTGATGGCCCACACGGCAACGCAAATGACGGAGATAACTTTCGACAGTTGCTCGCCGAACTCGTCCAACTTCTGCTGCAATGGCGTCTTAATCTCCTCCGTCTCCGACATCTCCGTACGGATTTTACCGATAGCCGTGTTTAAGCCAGTTCCAATAACAACACCGCGAGCCTTTCCAGCAGCGACATTGGTACCAGAGAATAAGATGTTTTTCTTATCCTAGAGAAATAATAAAACAGAATTTATTAAAAAACATTTTCAAGATTAAATTATGTAAATTAACTTTGCAAGTCTCATGAGTAAAAGTTTTTATTTGCAGTCTTTTTTCGAATTTTTATTTCAAAGATATGATATTTGAGAGATGATGCCTGAGAAAAAGTAGCGTAAATGTTTTTATACAGCTGCAACTTTACCTGATTGACGGCGCGTGGGTCGGGTATAGCGTCAGTGTGTTTGATCACAGACACCGATTCCCCAGTCAGAATAGACTGGTCGATCCTAAGGGTAGTCGAGAAGATCTTGGACAGACGGATATCAGCAGGGATCTTGTCGCCGACCGATACCTCTACTATATCGCCGGGCACGATCTCTTTGGCTCGAATCCTCTGGACGCCAGATTTGTCCGCTCGCACAACTTTACCCATCTCGGGCTCGTATTCCTTGAGCGCCTCAATCGCAGACTCGGCATTTCGTTCTTGCCAGACACCGACCACGGCGTTGGCAATGAGGATGAGCAGGATGACGAAGGGTTCGACGAAGGCCGTGAACGCATCCTCGTGCTCTTCAAATAAGGCTAATACCTGACGAAAAATAGACATTAGATTATAAATCTAAAGAATATAGTAAAGAAATTCAATATATTAATTGTAAGTCTATTTGTCAGCAGATTAATAAGTAGATTAATGATTTCACATTTTTTCGTTCACATTGCATTTTTAAATAACAATTTAGCTAATGGTTAAAACTCCATAAAAATGAGCTACAAGAATTAACGAGAAAATATAAGAAATTTTCTCTCTTAAGTCGTCGCAATAATATTAGCTAATATATTTCAAAACATAAATATAAAAATATATGTTAGAAGATTGAAGATAAATTTTCCAAGACATGTATATATCGCTAAGAAATGTCTTTTCTCTAAAAGCTATTATATCTAATATAGTAATAAATTGTATACTTTATTTCCATAATTTATAGATCAAACTTCATAATGAATGTTACATATTTCTCTTATGTGGTTAGAGAAAAATCAGATCACCACGGCTACTTGAAATCAATATGCTATTTTTTCACTTCTCGTGGAAGATATATTTAGCCTCATTTACCCTTGAACCCCCGTAAACATATAATTATGATGCTTTTAGCGAAGCGGCATACACCGGAAAATTCGACAAGAAAAGAAGAACATTACGAATTCACATTTGGCATTTTCATAGTTTTTGTAAAAGATTAGAACATGAAACATTTTTAGTTTATAAACTGTGACAGCAAATAATAATACCAACTACGTACCTAATAAACTTAATTTGCGTTTTACTTTTTCAAAGATGTGTTTGTTTTGGAAGAAATTTACTTGTTATGCTAATTTCCATACCAGTTTAAATTTCATAAGATATTTATAATGTTTAATATAATATCTATCACAATATACTTACAAAAGAAATAATAGCAGCTAATAGAAGAATCTTAACTAGAAGGTCATCGAACTGTTCCAGGACGAGTTGCCAGATGGATTTTCCTATAAGCAGAAAGGTAACGATAAAATTGTCAATAATCTCGCGTAATACGAGATAAAATATGGGAAAATTTAGAGAAAACGTAAATTTTTACATTAATACAATATTTTTCATATAATATTTTTCATATATATTCGATATTTCATGAACAGCAGATAAAATAATGTTTAATATTATTTTACCTGAAAATTAGACTCTTTTAATTTGAAAATTATTGCGACAAATTGGTATAAAATTTATAAATTACAGAACTCTGTCTCACAAATTGCATTTAATTTTCTTAAATAATAATAAAATTTTAATTAAATATATGATAATTGTATGAATATATCGATGTTAGTTTTTAACTATACAAAAAGAATGAATTCACTAATTATAATGATGAAATCAATACTGAATGCGGTTGTTAACAATACGTCATTGTTAGGCGACCTTGCATTATTACTAGCAACATACGCTCGCGAATGGTACGTCTCACTGACATAGCTTTGTCTCAAGAAAAAAATATTTTAAAAATCACGAAACTATTGCGGTAAAGTGTAAGAAAAACTGATATATCTCTCATCTTATAATATAAAATATATTTAATAATTTACATAGATTATGTAATTTTGCATAAGTCTTGACGTCATAAGTTCACAGATGTAATATTATCCTTACAATAATTATATAAACTATTCACCTTCTGGTTATTCTAGTTTATTAAAGCAATTGAAAAATTAAATAAATTGCAGTTTCAATGCGACAATTTGTTGGTACTAATATACAGATCCTAGTTTAATCGAAAACAACATGTGTCTCGTAGACACGAGGAGTTAATTTGGTATCATAATCAGCATAAGGAAAGATTTTCATCG
>VBVR01006316.1:0-10468 GCA_011638315.1 Tetramorium parvispinum | reverse complement strand
TATATATAGAGATGCATTGAACAACATCATTGCTAGATTATTGATATGCTAAATTAATTATGCTGATATGAAGGGTATATGCTGTGTGTATGTGTGCGTATAACAACTTTCGTAGTCAAAGAACGGAAATGGATATCTGGAACCGGCGCTTAGTATTAATTAAGACCCTGCTATCTTTGATTTATGCATCATTGTACGAAGGAACGCATCAATCACACATGTATTACAATCACTCGTCATGCAAACGCAAACTGACCTTGAGGTTTATTTTTCCCATTGTGAGAGAGAGATTACGCTCTTATCTTGCGTATCTTACGCTCTTATATTCGTCTCGTTTCAAAAAATGCCGCTACAATGTCTGGCGAAAACGTGATATTAACCATGAGAAAACTTCCATTGGTATGATCTACTTGACATCACGGGTTTATAAACGCCGTGGAATTATGAACGCATCGTTAACTTGATTTACAGTCGGCACTCCTTCATTATAATCTTAATGGTCGTGCGGCTTGTTAACGCAATTAGTTATCCAATTTTGAAGAGACGTCCGTTTGTCTGTTCATTTTCAGTTTATAATTTTAATTTGGATATAAATAAAAGAGCAAAAGTTTTTCTGCTAAATATATAGTTAATCAGCATCGTTTTATTATTTCCGATAAGTTTGACTCGTAATCATATTGTTATCATGTTTTGAGATCCAATATTTGTAATAAGTCTTTGAGGGGAACGTGAGATACTTTTTTTAATTTTCAGATAATTACAAAATATTGCATGTGTTAAATTATATGTTTACGTGATTTTAAAAATATCGCAGCGTTAATTATTTTTCACTTTCAAACCATGACATTTCCTAAAGCAAATCGCATCTTTAGATTTTTATATAGATTTGAATTACGTTTTTACCTAGATATCGAAAAGGATGCAATAATTTGATATTTGCGCAATTGATTACGTCTCTGTTAAAACATATTTTTACAAGCTACGAACCTGACGCGCCGGAATAGGAGCCTGAAAAACTGGAGCTGGCAGCTTGAGCGGAGCTATAGGATCCAGAATAAGATCTCGCCTGGCCAGCGCCAACAGGTGCTGCTAAATTACTTACTCCTGATCCAGGATAACCTGCCCCGGGTACGACACCAATTCCAGAATTTGCAGGCCTGCCTATACCTCCCGGATGTCTATTGCCTGCATAACTCCCACTGTTAGGTGTTCCACAACCAAACAAACCCAGCTTACATTCTAATGGACCAGTACCTTGAGGATTGCTTCCCGCAGGATAAGGTCTACCGCTATTTCCAACTTGCGCTGGAGCTCCGCCAGGATGAACAGCGCCTCCCACACCTGCATAACTGCCACTTTCTGGTGCAGGATAATTTCCTGCAGGTCTTCTCGCGCCAGGGTAATTTTCTGGCATTCCCGTGTCAGGGTAAAATTCTGACGGTCCCGAGGCGGGATAATTTCCTGACGTTCCCGGGTCGGGATAATTTCCTGACGTTCCTGGGTCGGGATAATTTCCTGACGTTCCCGGGTCAGGGTAATTTTCTGACGGTCCCGGGCCGGGATAATTTCCTGATGTTCCCGGATCGGGATAATTTCCTGGCGTTCCCGAGCCGGGGTAATTTTCTGGCATTCCCGACACAGGATAATTTCCTGGTGTTCCTGAACCGGCTGGTCTATATGGCGGAGTACCGTTACCATCTAAAGGTCTAAGGAAAGGATTATTTCTTTGTGGTATCTTTCTTCTGGGCGGAAACACACCTCCAGGATGGGCATTTCTATCCAAGAAAAGATTTCCTTGACCAATATATTGTTTAGTATTTCCGTGAGGAATCACGTTATATGTAGGCTGAGTAGGAGTATATCTCGCGTTCGCATCGAGGAAAATATTTCCTTTACCGATTGGTTTAGTTGTCCAAGGGCGTGGAGCATTGTTTGGAGTAACGGCTAAACAGTGGAATAAAATATATTCAACAATTGTATATATTTATTTTAAGAAACATTAAAAATTAATATCACATTATTTTTTAATATTTTAATCGCAATCTTTAGCAAAGTAAAAACTATTTGTCATGTGACTTTCGTGTGATGAAATCTATTTTTTTTTAATTTTATGTAATGAATTGCATTTCACAAACATAGACTTATTATTAAAAGATTTCTTTATTTATAAAAGACTACTGGATTTACATAAAAACAAAAAACATAATTTTAAAAAATTATAATTATAAAAATAAAAAAAATTTTCAATTATCAATGTATATACCTCCAGGTTGATATCCAGGTAAAAATGGATTTGCTGGATTCATTGGCCTAGGCCTAGGACGTTGCGGTGTTACACTTCCTTCAATGAAAATTTAAATTAAAATTTAGTTTTAATCACACTTATAATTGTATATCGAACAGCACATAATATTTCTTGTATTATTTTACACATTATTTAAATGCGTAATTTAAATTAAGTATTTTAATATACATATTAAAATATTTATTTAGTTTTTATATTTGCAATGTATTTTATAATTAATAAAGTTAATTTACAAATATTATCAGTTTCATTTTTCATACCTGGAATTCCAGTATGACCGACTCCGGTATTAAAATTTGGATCCGGTCCATATATTCCAATCGGAACATTCCCATCGCCAGTTCCTGCGGGATAAAATGTTTTATTGACTTCCTTGGGATGTACTCCACCACATGCTCCATGTGCTGGTACATTTCCACTACAACCGCCATTGCAATTCCCAACACTCCCGCAATTACCACTTCCTTGTGGACTAGTGGCACCTCCGCAACTTCTGTCGCATCCAGGTCCGCTTCCATGGGTAGGTTGCACATAGCCAGGTTGCACATAGCCAGGTTGCACATAGCCAGGTTGCACATGACCAGGTTGCACATAACCAGGTTGCACCTGGCCAGGTTGCACCTGGACAGGTTGCACCTGGACAGGCCAAGTTCCACTTCCACCTTGAGGTTGCCTACCGGGTCCATGTGCTCCGCTAGCGCCAGGAGGATATCTACCAGGCGTAATTCCACTACCGTCCGCAGGATTTCCATTAGGCCAAGGTACGGTGGTGCCTCCGGGCTGTCCTCCAGGCCAGGTAGTACCTCCAATACCAGGATGTGTACCATGAGGAACAGTTCCATGAGCAGGTCTGATATTTCCTACTCCAGGGGGTTGATTTAAACCTCCTCTATGTGGTGGTGTTGTACCATGAATTGAAGGTGTTATACCGGGAGTATTATATGCACCAGGAGATGTTGCAAACGCGCCTGCATTAGCGCCTGCAATTGCGCCGCTACCCGCGACATTAAAACCAGGTTGTGTCTGTCCCGTTCCGTCATATGGAGAAAACGTAGGATTTGGAACTCTTCTCCCATAATTAGATCCTTCATAAGGGTTTGCAATACCAGATACTGCGCCTGCTCCAGCATGAGCACTTGCTCCAGCATAAGCACCTGCTCCGCTGAATGCGTCTGTACAAATAGAAACATTATATCAACATTTTTAAAAATTTGAAATCGATAGATATTTTGTTTCTCATGTAATTTGTGGAATAAAAACTGAGCTACACTCCCCCCGTATCGTTTATTTATTCTTGTTATATAATAATATATAATGTAATAATAATAAAATATGTTATATAATAATATTATTTATATCAATATTATCATTAAAAATATTTCATGAGCACGCACTTTGTGTTCCAGGTTGTCCATAAGGCTGCTGATTTTCCTGTGGATTTTCGTAACCACTCGGAGAAGGTACACCACTTCCTGCATGTGGCACCGGGGTAGAAGAACCTCTCGGAATTTGATTCCATCCTTGTCCGGGTCTCGACGTTGCGCCAACATTCGGGACAGATGCACCAGGTGCCGGCGAAGAAGGAAATCTGCCATCGTGTCCACCGGCCCAGGCAGGCTTCGGCGTAGTGCTGAAACTACCCGGTGTCCCTCTGCTCAAATCTGGCCGAGAACTCGGTGTTGTTGCGAAGGCGCCCGCGGTTGCGGGCTTTGATGCATCTGGAAACGGAGCATTAACCGATCCAGGTTTTGGCGTTAATATATTATAGGTAAATGAATTCGTAGATTCCGTCGGATGATGGCCGTGTAAAGAACTCTCAGTGCTACCGTCTCTTGAACCCGCGTCATCAACGCCATAGACGCCCGTGGGCCCTATCTTGTGCACCTCAGATGGATGCGATCCACCTGGTCCGTGCCCTGTTCCAGGACCGTGATCATTGGGTCTGTATTGACCGTCGTCGCATTCATCCCCATCGTGCACCCCAGATGGATGCGATTCACATGGTCTGTGGCCTATCCCAGACGTCGGCGTAGACCTAAAACTACCCGGTGTTGTCCGTCTGTTCAAATCTGGCCAAGAACTCGGTGCCTGCGAAGAAGGAAATCTGCCATCGTGTCCACCGGCCCAGGCAGGCTTCGGAGTAGAGCTGAAACTACCCGGTGTTGTCCCTCTGTTCAAATCCGGCCAAGAACTCGGTGCCTGCGAAGAAGGAAATCTGCCATCGTGTCCACCGGCCCAGGCAGGCTTCGGAGTGGAGCTGAAACTACCCGGTGTTGTCCCTCTGTTCAAATCTGGCCAAGAACTCTGTGTTGTTGCGAGAGCGCCCGCGGTTGCGTCGTTATATCCGGGCTTTAATGCAAACGGAGTATTAACTGATCCAGGTCTTGGCGTTAATATATTATATGGAATCGTATGATCATGGATCACGCGAGGACCCTCAGTGCTACCGCCTCTTGGAACCTCGTCATCAACGCCATAGACGCCCGTGGGCCCTATCTTGTGCACCTCAGATGGACGCGATCCACCTGGTCTGTGCCCTGTCCCAGGACCGTGACGATGCGTTTTGTCGGGTCTATATTGACCGTCGTCGCATTCATCCCCATCGTGTTCGTCCCCCTCTTCCTCCGGCTCATCTCGTTCCCAGTAACTGTCATTCTCCCATTTGCATTTAGAGCAGTCATCACCGTTCTTATTATAGCCGTGATCATGACCGGCGCCGTGTACCGAAGGCGTGCCGTGAGATTTTACACCACGGTTAGCGTTGTTGTCATGGGGAAAACCGGTGCTGCCGTAGCTACGAATTGCCTTTTGTTTATCGTGGGCGCCAGGAATATCTTCTGCGTCTTGAAGCGCACCGGTGTTACTTAATGCAGATGCGCCGGCTCCATCGCGCGTACCGGCTGATACGCTACCTAAACAATTAGTACGTAAGGTCCACTTTTAGCAATGTTTAAATTATGATATATACATTACTTACGTGGGCATAGTTTCTTTCTTTATTCCATTTTTTTTTCTTTTACTTTATTCAAAGTTTTAACGTAGAACACAACCGACGAGTTATAAACTTCACTCACTTAATATTCATCTTACGTACATATCTACATACGTCCAGTAAAGCCACCGAAACATTCTCACATAGAATAACCGAGTATTAGTGTAACGAATAGCGATCCGTGTAAAATGCCGAAATTTATACTGCGCATTAGGAAGCCTGCTGTATCTTATGAAAACAGAATTAACCGGATACTTCTCACATGCTCTGCAATAAATTCGATTTCGACACTCCCCGGACGAAGGTTGTAAATTTTCAGTAAAGCGTAACAAAAATACACAAATTCATAATACGCATGAAGACAATTTACTCCTCCGCAGATAGGCCAATAATCATATATGCGATTGTGACGCGATGGCACCAAGGAGATGACCTCCAATATTATTTATAAGGATGATTTCATTGTCTTTCAGACAAAGGAAAAATTAATATTCACACTAAAATCGCCTTCACGCTAATGCTTACATTGACTCTCGCACGTGCACTTAACATTTAAAATTATACAAGTTCAAAATTACAATTTTAATCAATTACAATTATATTATATTTAATTATTATATTAGAGGCCGAATTATATTTGATCACGAATTATTATATTTGAGCTACAAAAAATATTTTCTCAAATAGCTTTGATTATAAATTATATTTATTAATTATTAATTATATTTTTTATAATTATTGATAATTATCAATTCCTAAAAGAATATAATCGATTTTTAAAAATTAGTTGATATTTCATATCAAAGGCAAATCGGTTTTGAAACGTTTCTATTTTTTTCATTTATATTTATAATTTGTATCTAAGTAGATATTTTTTTCTATTTGCATCTATCTCATTTTATGCAAAATAAAAGAAGAGATAACATTGTCGGTAAAAAAAATCCGATTAGCATTTAATAATTGAGTACTTAAAAGATTGATTTTTCCATATAAATGTACACGCAATCATATTTCTTTAAAATCATGACTCGACTGGTTGAGCCACAAATATTTATATAAAACTAAAATAGATTTTACGGCGTGGGGGACTACCTGAGCGGCTGAGAAACACGCACGCGAAAAGCACCAGGGAACACTTGAGGCTGCGGGTCCACATCTCTGCGATCTCGGCGGAGGTCGGCCCACGAGTGTTGCTCTACTGGTTGCTTCGTTTGCACTGCGGCGTCGATTGCCGGTTCATTGCCAAGAGTATCCTGGCCGAAAGCTCGTATATATATAAGGATTCCCCAGCGGTGAAAGGGACACCGCGGAGAATGCTGCCGCGAGCGATCCACGAAGGCATCCTCGACCACGCGGACAGAGACACTCGTGCATTGTCGGGCAATGAGTAATTATTGTTTCCACTATTTACTACTTACCAGACGAATGAGTCGATAGAAGCGGCAGGTGCGAATGCAACAGAAACGGTAGGACTGGTTTAAGACGGTCCACTATAGCCGGAGATGACTGCGTCATCATTCTTTCGGAGTTTCCACGGGAGAGACTTCAATGCTTGTCACGTTTATGCATCCTGCATAACATGCTGTCAGCGAATGCTACGAATCCGTGTGCGTATTTTGTCCTCATCTCGCACAAGGGGCTCTTGAAATCTTACTCACATTATCTATTAATATAAATAATTGTTTCAGAATATTAAAGTATTCAATATAAAGAATTTAATTCAATATACATACAACCTGTATATTAAATATATATTATTTTCTGTTTAGAAAAGAAAATTGATCCCTTGAATAACCATTTCTTAGCACAATAAAATAAAGTAAAATAATAGAATTAATTTTTTTCTTCTAAGGAAAAAGTAATTTATTGAAAAATCTTAATCTTCAAATTAGGTAGGGTAGTTTGAAAAATGATAAATAATATTACTTTCCGTCTATGAAACTCACTTCAGATCTATTAAAAGAAAAATTTAAATCTCGTTATTTTTATTATTAAAATAACTTTGTATTTATTATCTAATCAATTCTCCTTGATAAAAAAAACGATCATTCTTGATTTATCGTTTTCTATTGTTGGAAGCGCAACTGACGAAGTATCAGATATAAACCTAACATAATTATAAATTGCTTTGCGTGTCCGTTGCAGATTAGCTGTACTGAAATTATCAAATTATTATTTCAAAAGATACGCTGCTATTATTGTCGATTACAATACCATGTATGTTTATGTTTAAATTGCAGCTACAATTCTCGTGCAGATAACTCACGTTGATAAATACGAACCCTCGAAATTCAACTGGCCGATTTCAAACTTCTCTTTCAAACGGCAACTACTTATTAAATTTGTTTTTTTTTTTTTCAAAATGCGATTGCTTTTTTTCTTTCGCCGGCGATCATTAGTCAGTTGGGTCATTTCTATTCTCGGAGGAATCCAGCAACAATTTATGTCATATCCATTCCATTAAGATCGTGTACGTCTATTTTTCTATTTATCGTCTCACAACTCCCGCGATTAGATTAGAATATTGCGGATTATATGGAATGCGTTTCGACAACAGAGGAACTAGTTTTTCGGTGAATCATTTACATCGAAATACGTCGGGATTCTTCTCGCATTATGTGCGCGCGCTTCTGATGACATAAATGCCGCAAAAATGCGATCGGTATGCGCGCATGTGAGAGAAACAATGGCAAAATTACAATTCGTTGTGTAATAATAATAATAATAATAATAATAGCAATATTATTATGTGTGCGTACGAATTTTTAGAATACATGTGCTGCAGCGTTTCCCACGCGTGCCGATATCCTGGATGGCAAAGTGCGATCGTAATTGGGGAAAAAATGCACAGGGTATAAAAATACGTAGCCAGAAATCCCATCTGCGTGATGCAGAGGCACGCCGAGATGTTATCGAGGAGCGAAGATTTCAATTTCCTTATTATTACCGCGTGTTACATCCGCGTTAACAGATTAATCGTACAATCAACGAAATTCACGCAATACCGGATGCAGGATAATTTCCGAGGATACTGACGCGCGTAATAATTTATCTGTCAAATTAGGAGAACGACTAATGTCGTTCTCTTAAGAAGGATTTCATTGTCAAGTCAAAATTGCGATATTCTTTTATTTACCTTCTTCAAGTTCTACTCTACGGCTCTCTTCCAAAACTCACTGCCAGCGCTGAAAATTTCTGGTATACATTACGTGCACTGTATAGCTTTTCAGCGCTGGCAATGAATTTTGGCATACGAATAATTTTGACGAAAGCATATATATATGCGTGTCAAGTCTTCAAGTTTGTTTTTTTTTTTGGGACTTGTGGCTAATATAATATTTAACAGTTTCAAATAAAGATATAATTATTATTTGAATATGTACAATATTTATGTAGAAATGTATAAATGTTGTGTAGAAATGTTATGTAGAAACATATAAATGTTTTTGACAATTCAATTCAACAATTTATGTACGAAATATAATTTTCTAAAAAATGATCTAAGAACAAAAGTCTTTAATAAATAACAAAAAGCGCAAACGATTATCTTTAGTTAAGATAATTCACGGAAACTTTTTTGAGAGTCTCGTTTTCAGCCAGTTTGATCGATTTTGTATAAATAAACATCCTAAGAGCTTCTTTTCCTACATTTTAATGTAGGAAAAGAAGCTGAATTCTCATCTGAACAAATTGAATTCAGTAATAAATTAAGGCTGCGTTCCAATATTCACTGCCAGTACTGCAAATCTATAGTTTGTCACGCACGTTATAGATTTTCAGTACTGGCAGTGAATTTTGGAACGCAGCCAAAGTAAACTAACTTTAATAGTGAAAAGACAGCTGAAGCTCTGGCAAAACTACGATATTACATTCTCACGTTAAACTCAAATTCTCGAACATGTTCACGTTGCATACCAATTTTATTACAACAAATTAATATATAATTTCAAATATTACATTAGTAAGCTTTTTATTCAAATATTTAAACAATAAAAACGCAGCTCGCTTCACGTGCCCACGTGCTCGTGCTTTCGCGCCAATTTGGAGATTCGAATCTCCCGCGTTCGCGCAACGGCGTCGTTTCGAGACGCGAGAGTCAAATCGATAGCGGACTGTCAGCGCCGTTTACGGAGACGGACGGAGATCGACTGGCGACGCAGAGAGCAGAGTGTTCCCTGGGTCTCTCGCGAGTTTTATTATACGGACGTTACTTTGACGGAGTTTCGTTCGCTTCTAATCGTGACATCGTAGAGTGGCATGTAAGTAGAGAATCGTGTTGTCATTTAATATTCCAGGTCTCTGTGTTGCGCGCGACGCCGTTTTCCTGGACGCAGTACAAAATACGGGCAGAGCACGTTGGCGCACGATGGCTGTTTCCACCGCGTCCTTTCCGGATGGGAGGTTCTTCCTAACGTCTTGATACAATCGAGAATTCGCACGCGCAGAGGGGAACTCCAAGCGTCGCCGATTCTCTTATCTCACGATCTTGTAGAAAAAGATCATTCGCATTAGTTTACGTTAATTACAACTGCGTCTAACCCCAGTCTCAAACATGTTGAATCATTCTACGTACGTACCTTCGTTAAACCATCTTGTGTGTTTTTCCAGTTACAAGGATTTAGTACTTTGCGAAGATGGCAGACTCTGATGACGAGTACGATAGGAAGCGACGTGATAAATTCAGAGGGGAAAGGACAGAGTCGTATTCACGAGAGCGGAGAGACGATCGCAGGCGTGATGACTGGGTTGATAGGTACATATATATGTCTTGAGTACATCCGATCTTATTAAATTACAGTAACCATTTTATAAGCGACGAATAAATTTCTTGCTTTTCGTAATATGCAATCTGTTAAAGATCTACTATATCTTCTTTCTTTGCGTGAAAGAGAGAGCTAATGACTGTGTTTAGTAGAAGTGCTGAATTTACAACTGTTGTAAAATTTGTAAATCTGATTAGTGTATGCTTTTAGATTTAGCCAAGATTAAGAGCATATACCATTCAAATTCACGATTTTTACAACAGTGTAATTTCTGCAGCTCTACTGCTGAACACACTCAATGAGAGGAATTATTTTGATGCTTTGCATAATTTATTTTTCTTTTCTGTTGCGTTTTTCTTTTTTGCTATCTTGTCACTGCTCTAGTTACACTGATAGTGATTCTTATAG
>VBVR01006314.1:0-10504 GCA_011638315.1 Tetramorium parvispinum | reverse complement strand
ATCCTTCAAAGTTAACGTATTTCCGCAGGTAAGCCTTTCCGAGAATTTTCGCCACGCGAAAGTCGCATCTATTCTATACGATATATATATATATATATATACAGACGGTTCATTAGTAATCCGCGATCAATTATGGGCACGTCTCTTTCTTGCGAGCACGCGTGTGAAAATTCGTGTAAATTTTGCGGCGCATACAGTGAACTTCCGGAACGTGATGAGGTCGCTTAAATACCCTTCGCATGGCCCCGTTCCACTTATCCAAATATCTTCGCTTAAATATTCATCGTGCACACGAGGTTTAACGTCCGTGTGCAGCGGAAGCGAACGGCGTCGGTGGTGGCGGCGGCGGCGGCGAAGGCGGTGAAAGCAAAGCGATCCTCGTCCGACGGATTCCGGGTGTCTTTGATGGCGGTCGTCCGCGCCGCGCGCTGCTCGCAAGGCATCGCGTTCCAGAACAATTAACCGATGGCAATTAAGACATCTAAATTAATTCGTTATAAACAAGGAGCCGGGCTGAATAGAGGCCCGTAATTGCCCGGGTTCTCACAAGCCGGCCCGAGAGGATACGATATACGCACCTGCGCGCGCGCGTGTGCGCGCATCCGCGTGCATCGGCGGCGACGGCGGGCGCACCAACACGCGGCGCGGTCGCGCCCGTAATAGCGACAATTACTTTATTTTGCCATCCGCTTCCTCTCCCGCGTCTCAAGTACAGTCTCTCCCCCACGCCGCGTCGCCTCGTTTCGATGAAACGACCGCATCTCGGTGACTTTCTTTTCTCGCCGAGAACCGCGCCCGTTCTCGCCTCTTTTAGGTCCGCACTTCGGAGCTGCGCACTTAGCTCCTTATCTCTTGTTATATCCCGCGGCGGATGGAAATTGCTATCCCGAAAACAATGTGCCCGCGCTTATCCGCGCTATCTCCGTCGTTATTTGCCGCCGCGCGAGCTAGTTTTTCCTCGAATTGCCCCTCGCGGCGATGCCACGGGAAATTCGAAACTCACGAACGCGATTGTGTCGGGCATTGAAAAAAAATAGCGCGCGCGACACGGCGGAAGTAGTTAAAATCCGGAATAATTCTCATAAAACTGGAAAAGAAAGTTTATTATTTCTTTACGTACTCCCTCGTATGCTTTTTTCAATTCGTATTGTAAACAAATGTGCAAAGTTATACTTTTCCTAAAAACGTATACGTGAAATTACATTGTAATTATAGCATTTAATAACGAATATATTGACAATTAAAAATAATTAATACATGTGTGTTGAAGAATATACTGAAAAATAATTCTGGTTAAAGACGGACGAATCAGAAAATCTTGTAGGCGTGATCAAATATTCTGGTTATTATAATAGAAGTCAACACCTTATAACTTATAATAATCTATTATAACAATTCCTATTGTTGAATTCCTATTGTAACAATCAGAATAGATAGATAGATAAATTTTATTGTTCCCTTGAGGTTACAATTTATACAATTTATTAATAACCAGAATATTTGATCACGCACACGCTACAAGATTTTTCTAATTCGTCCGTTTTTAACCAGAATTTTTTTCAGTGTAGTTATATCGTTTTATTTATTATTATTTATTATATATCATTTTATAATATTCTACTACGAAGCAGATATGTGTAAAAAATATTTTTCCATTATTTGATTAATACATTTCTAACCTTTTAATATTTGTAGACATCTTGTACATGCAACTCCAAACATTTTATGTAACGAATCCGCCACACGAAAGCCAACAGTTTCCTGTCGCAGCATTTTGTCGCGCGATAATTACCGACTTTCGTGTTCGATAAATGTGAAATTTTGTCATCTGCACGAACGTGTGTTATAATAAAAATAGAATTCTAACAACAAACTGTAATGGCGCAGGTAACTCGAAAGAAATAAAAGATGTAAGAGAAATTATAATTCTCTATTGATTTATCGATTATTCGAGTATTTCCTGGTTCTGGCTTACCGCCAAATTAATAAATCCATTAAGACCATGTATTGTTATAAGCGTACACAGTCTGCAGGACTTTATGTAACAATTTCGTTATTGCGCGGCTCACGGCAGTTTCCTGACGCGATAACGCCGTGCGCCGTGCGCTAATTGTCGTTTTTCACGTCCGTTTCCTCGTTTTAAACTATCCTGCCTATTCGCCGAGCGACATTTTAGCGCTAACTAGTAGTAGTTTAACGATGTACCGGCAGCTTAATTGGCCGTCGGTCGGTTTATCGTTCCAGCCATTGCTCGTCCTCTTTGTTTCGAAGAGGACGAGCAGACTACATGAATTATTGCGGATTAATATCTAGCGAAAAATGCATCGGAAGTGTCCGTTGTAATCTTATCGCAACATTGTCATTATAAAAATCCTGTTTATCGAAGTTTATCTTGAAATAAAGACAAATTTACATAATCGTAAGAATTAACGCAAAATTGTTAAAAAAATATCGAATAAATATATGTAGAATGTAAATCTATTATAATGAAAATTATTTTAAGCTTCTTTTAATTGACAATTAAATCTATATTTACAATATCTACAACACAGACTATAATTTATTTCTATTTAAAAAAAGGTCCCGCCGAGTAGTGATGAAATTAACAACCCAATTTAATGTCTTTATAATAATCTATTACGTATACACATATTTAAAATAATTATTATATTTGCCTTATGTGTATATAAAACAGTCATTAGTTGAATTGAGTCGAGAAACGTTTAACCGGCGGCGCAAGTTCCATAAGCTTCGCCGTAAAAACGGTCGAGTGAAATAGAGAAAAAAAAGATATATCATGGAAAAAAAGGAATATCTCGCGCGACGGTTCGGAGGGAAGGGCGCTCGAAAATTATTCCGATATGAAACTCATCGCGCGGCGTATCGCGTCAAAGGAGCCAATTTAAAAAAGCCCCTTCCAAGATTATCAGCGCCTCGTTGCGGCGGGATTAAAATACAAAAAGAAGAAGCGCCGGTAAGGGGGTTGGAACGTAGATAAGGGGGAGAAAGGGGACACGGGTGCGAAAAGAGGGATGGCAGAAATGCTTGGGATTGGTAAACTTCCCTGTAATTTGTCCCACCGTCGCTTTGAGCCTCTTTTAAGCGACCGCGCGCCCTTTCCCCTTTTTCCTCGCCGTGTCGCAACTCGAAAGAGAAAGGAGGAGGTCATCGGTAACGCGCCCTAAAAATCGATGGTGTATATGAAACAGATTGTGTGGCGAGAGGAAGCTCGTGATTAAAGACGTATCAGCTTGTTGAATATTCACGCGGGATCTCCATTAAAAGATCTCATTGCAAGAAATTTCATTTCGCGATTGTTAATAAAACTTACGAATTTGCGCAACGGAAGCCGCTTTGGATAAGGTTTTTAATTTATTTTTGTACCAAGTAATCTCGCGCAATTTTGCGAGACTATGTAATTCTGCACTGTTACTTCTATTGTGGTTTGGACTCGAGATAGCATTCACGTGATTTTATCTTGCCTATCGTATCGCTTATGTTAATTGCATAAACAATGATGAACAATTTATCAAATAAGTTTCTTCATTTATTATATAAAGTTGTAAAATCATTAACGCAAATCTATTCTAATAATTTACATTAATGAATAAATTAATTTTCGTTGACTTATAATTTCAAAATTATTGAATCTCTAACAATATTACTAAGAAAAAATCAATTCGCGAACAATCGCAAAAATTCACCAGAGGATGCGCCTGGCACACCCTGTATATGCGCGGCATCATTATCATCGAGGCGAACGCCGCCGACTACCAAATTAACCGCTAATTCGCGTACGCCGAAGTCGCCGACACCTCGAAGGCACGTTTCAAGAATACCACCGGAACGTGCGATAAACGAATTACGAGAGCCATTCATCGACCGCGAAACTCGTTTACGACGCCTTTAGCACGGAATTCGCATTTTCGCAGCTTGCAAAGTATCCAAATAGCGCCGAGATATTGCGCGATGGTCTTTTCAAATTTGAAATGCGAGAACGGTGGTAAAGCCCGAAGGCCACAAATATTCCCTCCAAAAATCTTCCGCCGATAAAGCTGGTATTAAACTATACGCAATTCGTGGCTCGAGAAAGTTCAAGATTCGCAATTCGTTATTCATATGAGATTCGCAAAGTGAACAAGCATATTTGTCGAGTTTGCATTCGTTGTTTATCATTTGCATCAATTTAACGACTTCTTTGACGAAATTAAAGGGCGCAAACCATATACACGCCTAATTTTTAAAATTATACATATAATAAGGGAGATAATTTCTGCGTATAAAGTCGACGACTTCTTAAAAAGTGTTTAGAATTGAAAATTAATATTGATATCAACTTCTTGAAAGTTATAGCTAATAATTTCATAAATGTCATCAAGACGAAAATATTTTCAGAAAGCATCGAGGACGTACACTGAGAGAAAAAAAATAGTTTCAGTAACTGTAATATCACTACAATTTATAATTATTTTTTAACCCAACCGCATTTTTATAGTCAAACAATATAAATTATGATTGATTTAACATTTGATTAAACTCCTCGTAATCATAATTTGGTCCAAGCAACTTATATAATATGATTGTTGTTAATCAAAACAAGATTTTAATTTAGTAAGTTGTAAAGTAATGTAATAGTCCCCACAATTGGCATCACTATGAATATACATATGGTTATTATTACCAATATTATAGTAACAACTACTATAAAAAAGATATTCCTGACTGTAATTATTTTACTATGCAATTATAGTCGCAAATAACATATATTTTTCTTTCAATGTACGCTTCACTGCAACTATTGCCGCTGCATTTCGTTTATCCGGTATACATATCGAAATTCGATCGCGCAGTATCACCTAGGGTTTCACGACCGTTATTTAGACCTCATGATCGCCAGGTTGCACTGGGTTTTACATTCGGTCGTGCATAACGCAACCGTAAGAACGTAAGAGCGCAAGACACAATAATCCGATGGCGGCGCGCGTTCAGATTTATAGACGAGCTCGCCCTTAAAAAAACGATATATTCTTCATGAAAAGAAATTCAATATTTCTGTTTGCATTGTATGCGTTATGCATATTATTTTATATGTCCTTGTGCAACGAACCGAGCGGTAGGTGCTCACTCACAAACGCTCGTGTGCACTTTGGCGCGCGCGCGCGCACGTATGCGCGTGTATGTGTGTGTGCGTGTGTGATGCCGCGTTATGGATCCCCGAGTCGTTAATTAGAGCGGCGACAACCAGAGGTGCGCGGAGCTTAAGTACTCATGCGTCGCTCGAATCGACTTGATTAATTGATCGATGCGAGGTGGATGATCGCGGCCGTGATTAAAGCACGGCGGAGTGTATCGCGGGGCGAGTCGAAATATTTGCTACCGGTTATAGCGCGTCTCGCCGACATCCATTATGATGCCGCGCACCTGCGAAATCGAAATCGCGCGTTGGAAACGTTGATGGATGATTTTTTTTCGGGAAAACACGAGCGGGGAGACTGCTTCGATCTGCCGCAAAGCCGATCGTAATTGACTCGGAATTACGCCGATTTCTGCCGCGGCCGCGCCGAGAGAATTGCACGTCATCGCGTTATTGTAATTAACAGAATTCTTCCTTCACGGCGCGCGTACGTAGAAGGCGGCTTTCTTAAAATTATTTCCTGCTTCCGCTTTCACCTACCGTCGCGGAACCGCGTAATTAATTTCGTAATGAAGATCCGTATCTCTAAACGTGCTGAGCTAAATTACGTTTCTTTCCGCGAAACGAGCTCTTTGCATCCAAATGCAATCGACTTTGCAGCTGCTTTGCTTTTCTCCTTCGATCTAATCGACAGATCGCGAGGAACGTTTAGTTCCGCGAGACACTTCGACATTCTTTTATATTTTTTCTCAAAAATCTAAACGAATACAAAGAACTAAAAAAAATCCAAAACGAATTCTCTTTAAACGTCCCGTTGAATTCCGCGCGAAATTCCCATTGAGATAAAATCCACTCTCTAAATTCGTCAAAGAGTGCGCCGCTAAAATTGAATGCGGAGTACGACACCCTGTATACACCGTGGTACGTGGCAGCGTTAGACGTTTGATTAATAGCGTCAGCGCTCATTGGTCACGCTACTAATAAAGGAGCGTTCACATGTATTAAAACCTCGCGCCGCTGCTCGCGAGCGAGCGCGCGGCCACGTCCTCCGAGTTGTGGTCGAGAACGACGCAATATAACGAGGGAATGGCGTGCCTCGCTCATAATTGAGGCGAGCACCTACAATCCAATCGCTCTTAATCATTCAAATTCATCTCGCCTAGCGAACCGCGGCAGCCATTACCGACCACCGCGCGCACCGACTTGCGGAAACCGATCTTTACATCCTGCACGAGGATTGAAACTCATTGACACGCAAATATAATTTCGATGAGAGCTCGGATTGTGCCGTAACAATGCTTTATGAAACGGCGAGAGAGACGTTTCCGCGGATGCTATTTATACATCTTGTGAAAAATTCTTCCGAAACAACTTTTACAATTTTATCGCTTCGACCGATCAATTATATTAATTTTAATTGGATTTAAAAATTAGTAATTAAAGATGTCTAAAGATTATACACGTAAACGTGCTGAAGAATGAACATGTCGAAGTTACATTAATTTCCACTCCTTATCACCTGTGTGCGCACGATAGCCGCAGCGAGAGAAAGAGAGAGAGAGAGAGAGAGAGAGAGAGAGAGAGAGACGGGACGTGCAGAGGGCAATTAATTCCGATATTCATTTTTTATTAGTAATTAACAGCAAACCGTGGCATGACTCGCATTCGTGGCGCATCGGACCGATTAATCTTCCTCTCGCGGATTTTCCGCTCGCATAAAGGCGCGTTCCTTGGGAAATTCGGTCGCGCGCGCCCCGGGAAAAACGGCCGGCCGTCGTAAATTAATTTCGCTCCCGTTTCGCTCGCTCTCGCGCGCCGGCGCGCGAAGCGGGCGGATCGCGACGAGCGAAAATGGCGGAGATTACGCGAAATTATGTAAATCCGCGGCATTGTAAATGGGGATCCGTTTTTCGTTTTATTGGCCTGTGGGCCCCCGAACCCTCTTCTGTCCTCCTCCCCCCTTTCCTCGCTTTCTCCGGCATCCTCGGTCATATAACTGAGACAAAAGGCCGCCTAACGCCGAAACAAAGGGTGCAGGGGCGAGTAGAGATCTCTTGAGGGCACACATGCAACGAATTTAACTGCTTCCCCCAGACATTACTCTTGCTAAATTTCTTTTATTCGCCCCGTATTCCCCTAACTGTCTCTTTCGTTGTCCATCTCTATCTCCTTCCCCTCTTCCTTCGCGCTCGTTCGTTATATGTAATGTACTTACTGGTTTTTAGAAGGGTTACATCAGATTTTAGCCAGAACAAAAGTTACCTTTAGGACGATAATGCCCGAGGGTCTTCGTATTAAATCCAATGGTATTTCAATATCCAATGTCCGGTCATTTTGCCTCTTCGACAACAACGTGGGACTATGTGTACCGTTGCATCTGTTGTACAAGAGAAATATTAGTTCTAGTAGTTAACAATCTTCCCATTTGCCAAAGCAATTTTTCTTCCCCGTACACATAATCGCTATTAATAATAAAAAGATTACCCGCGCGCCCGCGTCCGCGCCGCGCCGGGATCCGACGGAAAGGTAGGTATTGTCGTCATTTCGTTCGCGATTATATACGAATACAGCGCGCTTTATTGCGACGATTTATGAATCGATGGCAAGCTCAAAAGGCCTCTTATTCAGGGACATTCATTATTTCCTGCGCAGCAAGTCGAGCCTTTGCAGCGGCTTTTAAAAGGTGACAAAATCCCCTTAGAGCGCGCCGCTCGAGGGTGGGCTAAGTTACAATTAATTAATTAACTCGAACCCCTGTAATTCATGCGGTAAGTCAAACTTAATTAATTATCGCCCGGGCTCATGACGGTAAAGGGCAGACGGCGGGAGGAGAGGGAAGGGGCGGCTTTTTCGTCTTATAAAATCGTTGATATTTGCGACGACTTTCGCTCATCGATCGCTCGTCGCGCCGTGGAAAAAAATGCGTGAGTATAAATTATTCTTTCTCCCGCGATCTGCTTTCGGAAGCGATTGCTTGTCCTGGCGAAAATAAAGCAAAGGGCGCGCACGCGAGTCTGTCGTGCTCTCTCGATTCCCCGGACTCTCGACGAGTCGGGCGAAAAGCATTCGAGGTTTGTTATCCCCTTCGCCTACGCCAATGAATTACGGTGAAACGTCACTCTGTGGAAAGGCTATTAATTACAAACCCCTCCCACTATTGTCCCGCTGCCGATAACTTTTCTATTATCCTTCTAAAAAGGGATTTAGGACAGGGCAGTCCCTACCCGCCGTAGAATTCGACCTTACGGCGCCTCGCTTTTTTCACGTATCCTGGACTTGCGAAATAATCCATGCCAATTTGCAATTTTCCCATTACTATCTTTTTCACGAGATCAAACTATGTGTGTACTTCTTATTCGGAAATGTACGGTGTTATATTAAGGAATTTTTTTTATTGCACTTCCTAGAGATTGTAATATAGTTGAGATATGTACGATATATACGGTTAATTTTCAGCTTCCTGAGAAATTCAACGGTGATCTTTTCATAGCACGGTATCACTTCCTGGTTCATAATTAATAAATATTATCGTCCGGAATTAATCGTATCACGAGCTATTGTTAGCATTTAGTACCACTTTCTCTTTTTCTGTTTATAATGAGATCGGCAACGATTACAGGTTTAATTGCAATGTTATAATGAGCCTATGTTTTCAAATGCCTCAGAGGTTCACGAGCAATGCTTATAAAAGATAGATTTTATCGATTCAATTTTCATTTCGCTGATAATTTTCCTCACGAACCGTTCCGATTTCTTGGCAACTAATTTCATTTATATAACGCTTTTTATACAATATAAAATAACAAGCAATTTTACAAAATGTAAAAATGTAAGATGTAAAAATTACCATTACCATTATTATATCAACTAATTATTTTCTAGATGTTTTCTACAATGCAGCTCAATTAATTTACGCTTTATTTCGCGTGGTTTTATTTACAAAATAGAAAAAAAATATTATTTGATCTCGGTACAATGGATAACATAGTCTAGAATGATAAATTACTAATTTTGTCGTTGTAATTTAATCGGCATGTTTTTACACGGATTGTTTTGTAACAATGCTCATAGTAATGGAAATTAAGAGGTTCCCTAGAGTAAAATTATGTTTGTAACTACTACTTTATTATACTCAAAAACGATGAAAAATGTTTCTTATATAAACAAATCTCTCATATTTTCCTTTTCATGAGACCGCTTACACATGATTTTGATGCTTAATTAAAGGACAGTAACGAGACTCAAACATGTGTCTACCTTCATTTTTCTTTCTAAATAAATAAAAACATACATCTCACTTGAAACCGAAATAATATTGGTGTAACCGAGCCTTAGTCAAATAGATTTTACAAAATGGTGAGAAAAATGGAAAGGAGAAAAAAGTAAGAAAAATAAGAAAAGTATCGAGATCAAAGCACAGCTACCGTGAGGGAATTGTTCCGATCTTTGAAGCTGCTGGGCATCGAAGGTCTTCAAAAGGACCGCTCCGAAGCCGCGGCTGTCCGGAACTCATTTGTTCTCGCTTGGCGCGAGGCTGACGCAGCCGAGAAAGATCGATCGACCGGTGTCTTAACCTCAGACTCCCACGAAATCGTCTGGTTTCGATAAGAAAAATTCTGGGGCATTAATTGGACGGACAGTAATTGAGTCGTGATGGAAAACTGATAGTCCTCCAGAGCGACTGTAATTTACTGCCCCGTCTCGCGACGGAAAGTCTCGGTGCGTCACGTAGAAGTCTCTTCATTCTCGATAGCTGTCACGTTGAAGATTGGCCGACGGCAATTAAGTTGCGTCGAAGATAACTTAGTCAGTCATTAAACAGAGATTAACTCGGCCTATCTTTTCTTCTTAACTGAGATCCAGCACAAGGGTACATTGTGGCGAAATATTATACGGACAATATATAAAATTATGATAAATGTATCAGTGAGAATGAGGAGCAGCTAATACAAAACGTATTAAATAACTCAGTTAATTTAAAAGCAAGGTCACGGTAAAAAATATATTTCATCAAAAATTACATCAATTTCGATGAAATTCTCTGGCTGAAATGCCTCTTGCACTTTCTATATCTGAAAGTCAAAGAAAAACGCAAGTTTCTCATGGAGGAGAAATTATGGATTGCTGCTGAAGATTTTCGAAAAATCGCTCAATCGAGAGAGGGATTCGATATGATGTGATGCGATGCGATGGCAGGGAGATTGGATGGATCTACGAGGAACCGCGCATACGGTAGTCGAGAAACGAAGTGAAATTATCGATGCGATTGCCACTGAAGCATCTCCGTTCGACGGGGCCACCGACAAAGGGTCGATCAACGATTCTCTCCCATCTCTCTCGACCTCTTCCCTCCGTCTTCCCCCTTTTTTT
>VBVR01006313.1:0-10455 GCA_011638315.1 Tetramorium parvispinum | reverse complement strand
TAAAATCGGTAACGGTAACGGTAACGAGTTACTTTTTACAAAAAGTAACGGTAACGGTAACGAGTTACTTTTATGAAGTAACGTTCCCAACTCTGATTAGATATATATGTTATCGGTAAATATAGTATATAAGTCTAATTTCAGTCCAAAATTGCGGAAAGTATTACGGAATGCGATAGATATAGGAGAGAAGGTCTTTAGAAAACCTGGCATAATTTCGGAACTTGCCTACAACGTAGCTGATAATCTGGGTGTAGTTTATCCAGAACTGCATACTAATTTGAAACAGGTATAAAATAATTAGAATTAAAATTATTAAGCTGTATATTAAAATAAAACCTATAAAGTTCACTCCTTTGTTGAGATATATTTTTAATGAAAATTTTTAATTTTACTGAATGCAACTCAGGTACAAAGGATAATAGATTTTGAAGAAGATCTATATAAGAAATTACGGAATACTTCTGGTAAAACGTGGAGTAAGATAGTTGAAACTCGTCCCGAATTAACAGCTATCACCGATTGGATGGCTCCTGGTCTGGTTGATGGTTATAAAGATTTCCAATCCATGTTGAAAGAATTGTAAGATATTTGTAACAATATATCTTCTTGTACGTAACCTAATATACTTATGTGTGTGTGTGTGTGTGTGTGCGTGCGTGCGTGCGTGCGTGCGTGCGTGCGTGCGTGCGTGCGTGCGTGCTGCGTGCGTGCGTGCGTGCGTGCGTGCGTGTGCGTGCGTGTGCGTGCGTGTGCGTGTGTGTGTGTGTGTGTGTGTAATGATCCATAATATATTATTTACAGACGTAAAACTAACGTGTTACCCGGGAGTGTCGCATTTAAATTATACGATACATACGGTCTTAATTCGGAAACTATAGCGGAACTAGCACAGATCGCATCTTTGTACTTTGATGAAAATGATTTTGAAGAGCAGCTTAATAATCGTAAATATCAATCAAGAGTTGGATTAGACAAACACAGTACTGTAATTACTAAAGAGTCTTTAAGAATACTTGAAAACAATCATGTACCTAAGACAGATGATTCATTCAAGTACAATTACATATATGACGGAAATACCTATGAATTTCCAGCGCTTAACAGTAAACTCATTGGCATTATTCTCAACGGTAATGTCAAAGAAAGTCACATACATATATATATATATTTTTTTTTGTTACATGGTTTGATTAAATCTTATAAAAAAACTTAAACATTGGATATCTATTTCATATATTATAGGGGAATTAATTGCAAGTAAAAACTATTCCAATGTTACAAAAGTTAATAATGCTGATAATAAAATAGCTACCGACGAGATAAACAGTACAGATGAGATTGGAATTATATTGGACAAAACTGTATGTTATTCGTTAGAAGGTGGCCAAGTTTCAGATAAAGGAAACATTCGTATTAAAAATCTACTTTTTAATGTAGATAATGTTAGGAAAGTAAATGGTTATGTGATTCATTCTGGACATTTCGCCAAAACAGATTTACTGTAAGACTATTATATTTTTATATTTAAATATAATTGTAAAACTATTACAACTTGTATACATTTTTTTATAATTATAATTATAAAAAAATGATATTTCAACTATATATATATATATATATATATACACTGCTTTGATTATAAAAAGTTACACAATATACAAATCTATTTTCTAGCACATCAGGGCTACATTTACAAATAGAAGATGACTGCTTAGTCAATGTAGAACCGAATAGTCGTATTGGAGCAATGAAACATCATACAGCAGCACATTTATTAAATGCAGCCTTAAAGCAAATTATGCGAGTAATTTATCAACGTGGATGTACAGTCAATATGGATAATTTAAAATTTCATTTCAATTCGTTTGGCGAACAGCTTACGTCAGAACAAATGAGGACAGTAGAAGATTGCATTAACAATGTCATACAATCTCATGCTGTAACGACTGTGCAAACTGTGAATTCGCTCGAACTATTAAAGCAAGATAATGTTACGTTGGTTCCAGGGGAAATATATCCTTACACGGACATTAAAATCATAGAAATCAATACTAACGACTTGAAAGCGAAGTGAGTCCGAATTTAAATATTACGTTAACAAATTCTCTGAGCTAGACTTGATGTTAATCTGTCTTTCTACTTTAGGGAACCGTGTTGTGGGACGCACGTTCATAATACAGACACACTGCAATATTTTTGTTTTTTAACATATACCTCAAAGGGAGCAACAAAACGCACTGTCAAGGCTGTTGTTGGTCCGGAAGCTGTACGTATAAAAGAAGCCGGTGAAGAAATGTGTCAGAGAATCGAGGAATTGGAAAACTCTTTGCAAAGTGACAAGTTCACATATGAGGTACTTGACGCAGAAATAAATCGAATAAAGCAGGAAATTAATGATGAGCACGCACAAGTACCATTATCTTACTTGATTAAAGAGAAATGTTTGACGCAACTGGAGAATTTGAGCAAGACGATACGGTTGCGAGAGAAAGAAATTGAAAAGTATGTAATTATATTATATGAATAATCTATTTGATTCTGAATAAACCTCAATAATTGTGTTTTACAGAGCTTCTATAACTCATGAAATCATTAATGCCATGGATTCGTCATCTCATTTTATCGTGTACTGCCTAAATAAAAATCCCACACATTTGTCATTGCATGAGGTTATATCACTATTTTCTGGGATGCCGATATTAGTTTTATCTTGTACAAATGGATTTGTAAAAGCAAGATGTTCTCTGCCACAGGTATATTTTATTCATATATGTTTTACAAAAATAGGTGTCAATGTAGACCATGTAACAAAACATTTTATATTAAAAAGTAAATAATTAAGATAATAAAATATTGTATATATAGGAAATGGCCTCGAGTGCATTTAATGCAAAAACTTGGATGAATATTGTCCTTGAAATTTTTGATGCAGAGCATGGACCTATCAAGGGATTCAAACCAATGTTAGTTGCGAGTATGAAGTCTACAAAAGTATCACAGAATTATCAGATACGTATGGAGAAAGCACGTGCAGAGGCTACTAAGTTTGCGTCTTTGCATGTACAAAAAGTTGAGCCTATTAGTAATAAGAATCATGAATGATTTATCTCTTTACACTTCTATTCAAACTGACATATACATAATTTCACGTAGTAAATCTAAATAAATCTTCCTTTATTTATCTTTCCATATGTGTAAATATACAAAATTTTTTTTAACTAAGGTGTAGATTGTACATGTCTTGTGTGAAATTGCTTTAGCGCAGACCATTGTGCTGTATGCAGCAATATATGTGGTCTCTTTGTTCGCATGTACACAACCGCTTCTTCAGGCGTCCAATTATTTTTCTAGAAAAAACGAGAAGAATATTTCATTGTCAATGATGTCAAACGGTCTCATAGTTTTACATTTAAACGTCATATGATCTCACTGTTATCAAATAGCATGCGACTAATGTCGCGCTTCTGGTTCTTCCTGCTTTACAATGAACGTAAACCGTGCCAGGTTGGTTGTGACCATCGATGACCACTGTATCACTTAATTTCTTACTTGATACGTTGCGGAATTTATTGATAAAGTTTACACCATCCTGTAGTTTCTCCTGAGAAGGTGCTTGAAAGATGTCTGTTGTAGACAATTGCAGAAATTCTACATTATATCTACACCATTCCTATATATATATATATATAGGATAGAGAAAGAAAGTATTGTTACTCAAAGTAAGCCACGTATAAGATTATTTTACATTAGCTCTCAGTATACTATTTTCAAAACTTAAGTCTTACTGTTGCGCACCTTCTCCGAATTGGACAACAAAGATAACTCATAATCCTCATTCATAGACACGACAGCCTTGATATTTTCATCATCGACCAACTGAAAAAGAAAAGATGAACAGTGTAAAATGTAAAATTATATGTAATTTCAATTAGTTATTATTTAGTAGTTACTATCGTATGGAATTTATTTAATATATTCAAATTTGGTATATTTTTTTAATCGATCATTATAGAACAAGCACACATGCGTGGTACTAAATATTACGTCGATTTTGTGACTTGTTATTATCTGACTTTTATTAGAAAATGAAAAGATTAAAAGCACAAATGCAAGATAATAGTGTGAGTAAAGTAATATCTTGCGCTGATTTGAAATATTTATATTTTTAATTTCTTGCCATAAGAATAAATTAACGAAAACATACCTGCTTAGTCGATCGCCGAAACGGTAAAGCGCCCAGTATAACAGTCTCGTCTATTCTATCGTACCAGTTTCGAGTCGTAATCTTCTCCATGACGACATTATAAAGCAAGGTTGGATAAAATGTTACCCTCGCAAACATTTTCGCTAGAAATCAATTCCGAGAAAAGTGTTAGCTCGATTTAACGTTCTTTGAAAGAATTTAAAAATCATAAAAGAACGATAAAGAAAAAAAGAAAGACACGTGTCAGCCTTATGGTTCCCAATCAATGACGTGAACGAAACGGTAAATCTGATCTTTCAACGGGGTCGAGGAGGTCCGAATTTAAAGGTCCATTTAATTTGCTGCGTATGCTGTATAATTCGGTATGTATACGTCGCGTGTAGGTTTCAACGAAAGGAAGACACGGAAGAGGTATTTTCCAAGTGAATACGTGGCTGTCGCTGCGCGGACCTGACCCACTTGTCCGTGGAGAAATGAACGCAGGACTAGAATGCAAAACTTGGTGGGGAAAGTGATACGCACGACGCTCTTCTCTGCAGCTAGCAGTCGTGCCCTTCCATATATTTTCAAAGGCTTTATTAAAATTTTCTTTTTCCTAAAGATATTACAAGATATTGAAAGATCCAATTTTGATAGTACTTAATTGAAAGTGATTTGATTTTGTACAATGGAAAGGAAAGGTAACTTGTGTTTTCCTAATATTTAGGAACACTCACGTTGTATTTTCTCTCTTTCTATGAAAATCATCATAAATAAAGATACATAGAAATATATTTACATATACGTATCATTAGGCTAAGGAGGGGGAGGAGGGGTCTTCCGACGACTCGAGTAAATCTATATCTAAGCAGTAGTGGCCCAAGTGTCCCTTTCTAAATAAACTAACAAAATGATCAGCTGCAGATTTTAAATCTGGCACGACAACTAAACGGCCGTCATAGTTCTTTATTCTAATGGTTTTCCTCAACTTTGCGGCAATGAACGTGAGCACGTGCCGCACGTCGTCCGTCGGTCCTTGGGGCAAGCCTACGACGTCTACATATTCAAATCGGCCGTTCTTATTGAGCCAAAATAGTAGGTAATCCGCAAGCAGCTGCGAGCCCACTACATGATCTTGCAGACAGCCAACCAAGGCCAGCTTGAAGCCGGCCGAACGGTCCTTGATGGAAGGTGCTAGAATACCTGGGGTGTCAATCAGATAGACCTGTGGCATCTGGGATATTTTGATGCGAGTCAATACGGAGCGCGTGATGCCGGCCGTCGCGCCGACGTGAGTGGCTTGGCCCAGGTGAAGATGCGTGCTTCTCAAACGGTTAATCAGAGAGGACTTGCCAACATTGGGCACGCCGATGACCATCATGGAATAAGACTCCTCCTCCGTTCGATTGTAACGCTGCGACGTTACGATCAACTTGGTGGCCAGGGGCAAGATCTCTTTCATGCCTTTGCATGTGTCACTTTTCAGATTTGTCAAAATGACATTGGACAGCCCTTGTCTGTTGAGCGCAGAGACTATACTTTGCGTGTGCCTCCTGTCGGCCAGATCTTTTTTGCTCAGGACGAGGATATGCGGCTTCAAGCCGGTCAAAGTTCTGCTGAAATCGGCGTAACGTCCGGAAATCGGTACTCGCGCGTCATGAACCTCAAGGATGCAATCAACATTTTTCAATCGCTGCTGCATCTGCTTCAAACCCTTAGTCATATGCCCGGGGAACCATCGCAACACGTTCGGCGACACGAATTTTTCTCGCAGGTTTGCAACTACTTTACCTCCTGTGTTCGTCATCGTGCGGTGCGTGTCTTTCGTTCCTTTCCATAAATTCTAAAACATCGATACACGTAGAGAGAGGGAGCGGCTCAAGATTAACAAGAAAGAAACAAGAAACTCGTAAACCGTCATTCAGATACCTAGAGAAAGTCTCTTCGTACTTGTTGACTTTGTTTCAAGAGCGAGATATGAAAAATGCCAGCACGTAGGTTATAACTTTTATTGGGGCTGCAGCCGCTGCAGTCAAATCAAAATAATAGTTCTTTTTAGTACTAGTAACGTCTGGTAACGTCGCGGCGGTCATGTCATGCGGCGATACAATGCGGTAGAGAACGCCATATTGGCCGCGTTCAGCAGACACAACATGTTGAGTTCGTCTTATCAACACTCTACGTTGATTAGTTGGTTCTAAAAGTAAGAGTTCGACTCGACCAATCACGTTCGACTGCTACTCAGCGGTTTGGTCTGCTGAATGCGCCCATTGATTTAGTTGATTTCATCTTCTACCAGAGGCGCTCCTCTCTCACGATTCTGAGCGACGCTGAGCGTGTCCACTCTCTCTGATATTTATTCTGTTTGGAGAGCTGAGCGGTCACCACGCGTGAAGAGGCTGTTTTTCTCTTTTCGAAATCTCCGAAATCTCGAAAATGGCAATGCACATACCGAAGGCGCCCGGCGTGGCGCAGATGCTCAAGGATGGGGCCCGCGTAAGTAATCGATCGGATTTTCTATCTTACTTCGTGCGTGGCGTGCACGCGCGATCGACTACCGCACGCTCGCTCCCGGCAATGACTTCCTCACAAGGAAAGGATCGCCGCCTTCTTGCCTTTTATGGCTCGTATACTCAATATGATATACTCCAATATGAGCCAAGAGTAGCCTTCTTTAGACTTTAGATATGCGTAAAATGTCGCATCTCGTTCATGAATCACTTTTCTTTGTATATGTGCGTGCCAAGGCTTTTGGACACTCAAGTTTTGCATGTTTGCACGATTGACTTTTCGTGCTTTCTTTCTTTCAGAAAATTAAATTTTAAGACTAGCGTGCTCGCGGTATGCGTGAAGCTGGCAAATCAATGTGTGGAAAATCATTAACTATTGAGAGTTCTGAGTTCTTTTTTAATAGTTCTAGAGTTCCTGATAGTTTAAACAATAGTTCCGTCCTCTAAAGCAGAAAAAATCACACACCAGGGGGATATTACGATTTCCGGAGCGCCAAATTTTGACTGCAGATTTTGCATCTACAAGCGATTATAAACAAAAGTTATAAAATGATGAAAGTGGTTATCTGCCTTATTTTAAGAGATATAAAAGTTTTTAGTTGCAAATGCAACCCCCTGCTTCGAAGCGAAGCTAGGTCCACGATTGTACGGTTCCACATAGGTTTACAACTTTCCACGCGAAGCTACTTCCATCCCACCCACCCTGTGTGGCGGGGCGAAGCTAGGTTCACGTTTGTATGATTGTACATGGATTTGCAACTTTCCACGCGAAGCTACTTCAACCCCATCCGCCTCGTGTGGCGGGATGAAGCTAGGTCCACGTTTGTACGGTTCCACATTGGTTTGCAACTTTCCACACAAAGCTACATGATAAAAATGATATGTCGTTGATTTTTAAATTTGCAACTAAAAACTTTTATATCTCTTAAAATAAGATAGCCACTTTCATCACTCTATAATTGTAGTTTATAATCGCTTGTAGATGCAAAATCTGCAGTCAAAATTTGGCGCTCCGGAAATCGTAATCTTGCCCATACCAGATTTGCCAACTTCACACAAAACCGATGGTGATTTTTTTCTGCTTTAGAGGACGGAACTATTTGTTTAAACTATTAAGAACTCTAGAACTATTAAAAAAGAACTCAGAACTCTCAATAGTTTGTGATTTTCCACACATTGATTTGCCAACTTCATACACACGTGCTCGCGTGTTTCGTCTGCGACATCAAAATCTTTTTTTTATACCTTTATTTAATCTTTATGTATAGTATAGTATGTGTTGAGAAAGAGGGAAACATTGATTTTTTTCCATGTCAAACGAGACTTGGCTGCTCGAGATTTTTATGAGTTTGTTTCTTTGTCGTTTCAGTATTTTTCGGGCCTCGAAGAAGCGGTCTACAGGAACATTACGGCCTGCAAACAATTTGCAGATACTGTAAGGAGTGCGTATGGCCCTAACGGCATGAATAAGATGGTCATCAATCACATTGAGAAGTTGTTTGTAACTAATGACGCGGTGACAATTGTCAACGAGTTAGAAGTGGAACATCCAGCTGCCAAATTATTGGTCCTGGCATCAAAAATGCAGGAAGCCGAAGCAGGAGACGGAACAAATTTTGTTATTATCTTTGCTGGGGAACTTCTCCACGCTGCGGAAGGACTACTTCGTCTGGTACACACCTTATTTATATTTCGGAGCGGCTTTACGCTTGTATATACTTGCAATAGCGCGACGTTATACTCTGATGGGTTTAATTACAGGGCATTACAACTTCAGAGATTCGTGAGGGTTACGAGACTGTCTTGAACAAAGCGCTTGAAATCTTGCCGACCTTAATCGTTCACCAAGTGAAAGATGTACGAGACGAGGAACAAGTGAAGAAGGGAATTAGAAGTACTATCATGAGTAAACAGTACGGAAACGAGGACATTCTTGCCTCCCTCGTCACCAAGGCTTGCCGCTCTATTTTGCCGGAAAAGACGACTTTCAATGTGGACAACGTGCGAGTTTGCAAGATACTCGGCGGCGGTTTGAGCAACTCGCAGGTGATGCAAGGCATGGTGTTCAAGCGCCATGTGGAAGGAGACGTCACGAAGAAGACCAGCGCGAAGATTGCGGTTTACACTTGTGCCGTAGACATTATTCAGACCGAGACCAAGGGCACCGTGCTCATTAAAACGGCCGACGAGCTCTTGAAATTTTCGCGCGGCGAGGAATCTCTTTTGGAAAATCAAATCAAGGCGATCGCCGATAGCGGCGCCGAAGTGGTCGTGTCCGGTGGAAAATTCGGCAGCATGGCTCTCCACTATATGAACAAGTATAATCTGATGGCCGTTCGTATCCCGAGTTCGACATTAGGCGACTTTGCAAGACCGTCGGTGCCACCGCGCTTTCTAACCCGGTAAATCATTCGCCTTAATTGAATTCGTTTTCAGCAGCCTGTCGATCTTTCTGACAAACAGTGACGACGAGATACGCAGCGGAAAAATACACACGTTTCAAATACTGAAGATGAAAAGATGAATTGAAATAATAAATTTAGGTTTGACCCTGCATTCTGATACTTTTATCATTTATTGAAAAATATCGATTTTTTTTATTTGTCCTGTTCAATTGAAAGAATCTATCTTTTTTACAGGTTTCCTTTTCCGCTGCGTATCTATTATACACATATTTCTGCTACCATTGTATATACATTTGTGTGTTAGAATGAAATAAATACTACAATAATCGACGATATCTGTAAAGGTGCCTCCATCGAAGGAAGAATTGGGATATGCCGACACGGTGTACATAGACGAATTGGGAGACACTATAGTGGTGGTGTTTAAACTGGAAGGAAAGGAGAGCCGCGTCAGCACCGTGCTTGTGCGTGGCTCAACCGAGAATTATATGGACGACATCGAGCGCGCGATCGACGATGGTGTCAACACTTTCAAGGGTATCACGAGAGACGGCAGATTCGTTCCAGGTGCGGGCGCCACGGAGATCGAGCTCGCCGCGCAGCTCGCAGCGTACGCCGACACGCTCCCCGGTCTCGAGTAATATGCCGCGCGTAAATTCGCCACTGCTTTGGAGATATTCTCGAAAACGCTGGCCGAGAGCAGTGGCATCCGCGCTTCCGAACTTGTGTCGAAGCTGTATGCAGCGCATAAGGAAGGAAAGAAGAACTACGGTTTTGACATCGATGTACGTTAACTTCCTAAGTTTTGGGATATTTAATAATATTTTTACTCAAAGAGTTACTGGGAAAATTGACTTTGAAAGTCAAATGCGATTATTTGTGTATATGTGATTCGACGTTTATTAATTTAATTTAAATTCTAAATCAAGAGATTCGATTTCTGTTGTTATAAGCCAATTTTCCCAGATCGTTGAATTCTATTATCGAGAGTCTTTACTTAGTTAATTAATTCATTTATTCAGTATTTCCATCTTTTTGTTTATTTGACACGCTTTCTTCTTTTCCTAACTTTTTTTTTACCATTTTCAAAGTTTCTTTTTTTATTTCCCCAACTCTCGCAGAGTTTTAATTCCAACTATGTATGTGTTTATCTATTCTTTAATTCTTTAATCCACAATCATGTTCTCAATCCCATAACGGGACAAGGGCCGGAATTGTATTCCAGCAGGATCCTTTCATTGCTAATCACTTTCATCGCATAAGCAGAACTACGCGTCATTCCAATCTCCTTTGTTTTAATGTATTTAATATTTATTCTCTTGGCGTGTTTATCTCGGGTATACGAGTATTGTGA